>SEYY01018160.1:2500-7500 GCA_009176605.1 Armadillidium nasatum
ATACAAGTAAGAGCTATAGGGCAATAGTTGGAAGAATCAGAGTGGCATTGGTGGAGCAATGCGCGCTTCCAACCCCGAGGGAAAATATTAGTATTAAGGCATAGAGAGAAAAGTTGAACGAAATATATATATATATATATATATATATATATATATATATATATATATATATATATATATATATATATATATATATATATATATATATATATATATATATATATATATATTATCTCGGGGAGGAATGCCATCCGGGACGCTTGCCTTTCTAACGTTCATAGATTTCAGAAGTCCATGCAATTGATCAAATGTAATCACTGGTAAAAGCATGGGACATCTGAGAGGAGAAGAATTAGGAGGAGGATTGCCTGAATCGTCCATAGTAGAAGTAGATGAGAACAGGAGGCCGGAAGCCTTTCCATCTCTCCTTCAACTTTTCTCTCTATGCCTCAATACTAGTACTTTTTCGTCAGTCCTGGAAACACGAATTGGCCCACCCTATTCCGAAGAAAGGTAGCCACTCTAATTCTTCCAACTATCGCTCTATATATAGCCATCAGAACCATTAGAGCGAATAAGATGCTATTACAGATGTTTTTGGCAAGAGGCCAGAAAGATTTATCAGTAGGAGAATTTAGGAACTCGGCACATTTTCGTTTGGTGAATATCTGCTTTGCTCGTAGAAGAATATCTTTGCAACGTTTCCGATCTGAATGAATATTAGCAAAAGTGATAGGAGAAGGGCAGTATTTCCACTCTCGATACGAAATGTCTCTAGCCTGAATGACACGAGAGCAGGCGCGATCGAACCATGGATTTTGAGGAGAGAAGGATTTAGATGAAGAAGGAATGAACCACTCATACCATCAATGGTATATATATATATATATATATATATATATATATATATATATATATATATATATATATATATATATATATATATATATATATATTCATAAACAGGATGGACAAAAATGAACGTAATATCAGTTTTTTATTATTATTTTACTTTAAATGATCTCAAGATTTTTAAAAAACATTTAAATTATGCATTTTTTTAATATTCAATCCCCCTCTTCTCTTCCGATTGGTTTACTTCTTCCGCTCAGTAGTGAGATACCTGGCCGTGATGATATTTTGTTTTCACAGTGTCATGTGTAAATGAATGTCTGAGGGTTTGTGTGGATGTATATGTAATTGTGTGTATATTTATATATATGTATGTATGTGTGTGCATGCATGTGTATGTATATGAATGTATATATGTTTGTATATATATGTATATATGTGTGTATGCATGTGTTTATGCATATGTGCATGTACATATGCATGTATGTTCACTAAGGTCACTCAATGTACGAGTGAAAATATATCCTGTCGTAAGGATTTTTGCAGAATTAATATAAGGAGTTTTTGTTGACTCTCTATATTGAGATGTTAGATTTTTAGTTATTTTTTGGAGGCAATATTCTTTTGGAGACTAGGGTTCGTCGTTTACATAAATATAGAATATTTATATAAACGAGATGTTACACCTAGAATAAGCTTTGAGAAAAATTGTGATTTTCTCACTGCTTGAAACGAATAAATTAAACCCGTTTAAAGCCTCCAAGAATATGTAGTTTAATAGTTAACAAACAGAGCTTTCAAAGATTTAACGAATATTCAAAATATTAACACGAAATGCTCTGAATGCAACTTATATTACTTCAAGAATATTCTTGGCTTCAAACCAACTACTTACCTTTTATTTTGACAGAATAAAAGACACGAGCAACGGCAAGCAAGAATATTCTATCAGTTAAACAAAGGCAACTTTGAAATTTGAATAAGTTTACACTATGAAATATCGAGAGGTCGAGAAAAAGAATGATCTTGACACCACGAAGTATCATAAAAAAGTGATGGAATTCAAAACTGGCAACCTCTGACTTTAACCACCAGTCTCCAGAAATATTAGCCTCTTTTTTAACTAGATTAATTTTTAATCTGGCAACTATCAAATACAATTTTAATAATGTATTCATCCCTCCTCCTACTCCTCCTCTCAGGTATCCCATGTCTCTACCTGTAATTACTCATGATTGAGTGCATGGAATCCTGATATCTATGAACCTCAGAAAGGCCAGTGGCCCGGATGGCATTCCCTTCGTGTTCTGAGAGAGTGTGTTTCCGAGTTAACACCTGTCCTCGTTCAGCTCTACTCTCTATGCCTTAATAATAATACTTTTCCTCAATGCTTTTGTTCAGCCGATCCCGAAAAAAGGTAGCTGCTCTGATTCATCTAACTATCGACCTATAGTTTTTACTTGTGTTCTGTCTAAAAGTTTTGAAATTCTTCTCAACTCTCATTTTCTTCTTTCAGATCACCAGTATGGCTTTCGACGCTCGAAGTCAACTCGCTCGAAGTCAACTCGCTCGAAGTCAACTCGCTCGAAGTCAACTCGCTCGTGACATATTCTCCTATCTTACTGATTTATGGTCTTCCTGCCCTTAGGTATTTCGGGTAGTCTTGTGTGGTGGAGCTTGACATATCCAAGACTTTTGACCGGGTATAGCATTCGTCGCTGCTCTCCAAGCTCCCTTAATTTGGGTTTCTTCCTTCCCTGTGCTTACTCTTATCAAGTTTTCTCTCAGATCGTTCCATTTCGGCACTTGTAGATGGAGAGACCTTTTCCTCCTTTTCTGTCAACTGTAGTGTTCCTCAGGATTCTGTTTTATCTCCAACTTTATTCTTACTTTTCATTAACGATCTTCTCAACTGCACTTCTAACTTTGTTCACTCTTATGTTAATGACTGAACTCTGCATTCTTCTACTCACTTCAAATCTGCTCCCTCTTTTTCTTCTAGAGTTGCTTCTCGTCTTCTTCTTTCTGATTCTATTCTTGCCGATCTGGATGAGATTTTCCGGTGGAGTCATAGTAACCTTGTGAAATTCAACTTTTTAAAAACTCAACTTCTTCACATCTCCCTCTCAAAAACACCTTCCAACTTTCCTATCCTCTTCGATGGCTCTCCCGTCTCACCTGTAAATAACATTAACATTCTTGGTCTAAACATAAACAACAAACTGTCTTGGAAACCACATATCACAATGGTTGCTAAAGCGGCCTCTAAAGAAGTTGGGAGTTCTGTTCAGGTTGCGAGAATTTTTTCCTTCAAAGCAGTTACTCCAAATATATAAGGGTCTTATCCGCCCTTGTATGGAGTACTGTTCTCACATCTGTGGGGGCTCCAGCTTCTCTTCTCTTCTGGATAGGGTTGAGTTTAAAGCTAAAAGATTAATAAATTGTCCCCTATTTTCAAACTCTCTTGACCATTATCTCTGCGACGTGACGTTGGCACACTATCTCTTTTCTATAGGTACTACAATGGCAGGTGCTTGTGGGAATTGACCTCTCTCATTCCTCCACCGTTTCCTCGTCCCGTTGCACAAGGGGTACCCTGCTTTGGCACCAATTTTGTGTGGAAATGGGAAACCCCAGGCTAGATCGTTGTGGTGCCTCCTTTCCAGCCTCCTCTGTTCTGTGGAACTCTTTACCATCGTCTATTTTTCCTCCTGAATTTAATTTTCCACTCTTCCAGGTTTCCGTCTGTGCCCACCAAAGGGAGGTGCGTTAGTTATGTGATTGAGAGTGTTTTCTTCCTCTGTGTGTGCCCCCTTCCTGTGTGTGGTGGTGATCTGTAAAAAAAATGTATGTATGTATGTATGCATGTATGTATATGTATGTTTCATCTGTACGTATGTATGTATGTATGTATGTATGTATGAGTAGGAGTATATATGTGTGTATTGTGTCTGTATGTATATTGTATATGTACATATGTATGTGTGTGTATATTTGTATTTATATGTGTATGTATATATGCATGTATTCATAGGAAATATGTACGTGTGAATATATATGTGTGAGTGTGTATGTGTATATGTGGCTGTGTGAGTATCTTTACGTTGATTGAGTATATGCAGGTATGTATGTTTTCAGGAATGATTATGTATGATTGGACAGCCTATTTCTGATATTAGACTATGTCTTTCCTTATCTGTACTCTCGATCTTACAACTTCTGTACTTCTCGATTTTACAACTATCAACCAATTGTCGTTTCAAATTCAATCTCATTAAATGATTATACCCTTACAGTTTTCATTATTATTAGTGTGCTATTTAGTTATCTAGTAAAAAAATTTTGCTTTTTGTCTTTTGCTCAATTTTCATGGTGTAGTTAAAAACAATTTTCGTTCTGTGATATTGATCATTTAACTTGCTTTTCAGTTCTCCTGATGATGGTTCAATAATAGTAGAACCGAAACGTTGACTTTACTTAATATTTAAAAAATGCATAATAAAATTGTTTTTTCAAACCCTTGAAATCATTTAAAGTAAAATAATAATAAAAAAAGTTATATTACGTTTATTTCTGGCCATCCTGTCTACGATAAAATTTCGCTCCATATGAGCATATATAAAAATATAATATAATATAATATATATATATATATATATATATATATATATATATATATATATATATATATATATATATATATATATATATATATATTATATATATATATATATAATATATATATATATATTCACCACCACCAATGGCTTTCATCTAATTCTCATGATCCAGCCTATGTTCACCACCGCCAATGGCTTTCATCTAATTCTCATGATCCAGCCGGTGAACTTGCCCACAACTTTTCTATCCAGAACAACCTTGAGCAGTTGGTGCAGCTCCCTACCCGTATCCCTGATCGTCTTGGTGATGAACCCAACATACTTGATCTTTTCTTTACTTCTTATCCTTCTCCTTATACTGTTAAACTCTTTCCTCCTCTGGGCTCATCCGATCACCTTCATTTCTCCGTATCTTTTTCTGTCTTCAAGTTTTCCACAAGAACGGCCCCTACCTTCGGCGAGGAGACGTTTGTGGCATTTCAAGCTGCAAGCTAGCTCTGAACTTATAGTTGTACTTTTCTGATTTCC
>SEYY01018160.1:12500-14599 GCA_009176605.1 Armadillidium nasatum
TTGACAGTGTAAGGAAACGGATGAGAAGTTTAGAAAATATCAAGGATGTTGGGTTTATCACCAAGATGGTCAGGAATACAGGAAAAGTCACACCAACTGATCAAGGTTGTTCTCGGTAGAAAAGTGATAAGCAGGTTCACCAGTTTAATCATAAGAACTCGATGAAAGACATTGGCTGCTGTGAACATTGAAATCACCTAATGGGCAGGGTTCAGTCGTAAAAAAAAAATTATTATTTGACTGATTACTTTGAAATTTTCAGTCTATATGAATAGGGTGGGCCAATGATCGTTTCCAACACTGAGTGAAAGTACTAGTATTGAGGTATAGAGAGAAAAGTTGAACGAGAGATGGAAAGATTCCTGGCCTCCTGTTCTTCTCTAATTCTACTCTGGACGACTCAGGCAATTCTACTCCTAATTCTTCTCCTCTCAGATGTTCCATTCTTTTAATTGTGATTACATTTGATCAATTGCATGAACTTCTGAAATCTATGAACGTTAGGAAGGCAAGTGGCCCGGATGGCATTCCTCTCAGAGTTTAAAAAAATTATTATTCTACTGTTTACCCTGAAATTTTCAGTCTATATGCATTCCCCTCCCTAAAGTTCTAAGTTGATTTCTGACATTTTTCTGAGCTCATAACGAATTGAGTTATTCGGAACCAAACTTTTAAAAACATGAATAGCAGGGACAAACAACTAGTCGACATTACCTGAAAATTTAATTGAATATTCTTAGCCCCAATTTCTTGCATTAGTGGGAACAGATTTTTGATATCTGATTTAGAAAAAAAAAGAAATAAGCACTTGAATTTTTTTTTTAATTGCTGAAAATGTACCCTTCCAGACAAAAAAAAATATATTTAAAAAAATGCTCTATACTAATTTTCTTATTTTTGGCAGAGGCTTAGAAGAGGGAGAGTGCTACAACTTTTATTTAGTATATTATTAAATGTTATTTACTTACTTTGATATAGCCTCTAAAACCTTGAAATTTTTTGAAATTTCTTCAACAATGGACCATTTCTGAGAGGCTATATCTCGAAACATACAAATAGCATTGAATGGTGTTTTGATAGAAATTTGTAGCCCTGTCCCTTCTCTATACACTCACCAAAAAATGAGAGATATGATAGGTGTGGTTTTTTTAAAAATATTTTTGTCCAGAAAGGTCAATTTAAAAAACAAAAAAAAAATTCGACAGTTGATCAAAAAAGGTCATATAACATTTTTTCTAAAACGCAAACAGCAAAACTCTATTAAAAACTTTTATAGCTAATGAATTTGTAAATATACTGTGAAATTTTCATGTAATTTCTACCAGTGGTTTGGCCCCACTGTTTATTTGAAAAGGGGGAAAATATTTAAAAAAAAAAAAAAAAAAAAAAAAATTTTTCCCTTAATAGATATAGAAAAACGCCAGCAATGGACTATTTTCAGCGGAAAAAAGCTATACACACCGCAAATTTTACCAAAATCGGTCAAACACTAAACAAAATTTTAAGATTGAACCCTTCCGTTTTGAAAAAAATTTCAGAGAAAGGAGAGGAAAAAAGAATGTACTTTATTTTGGAGTTTAGATAGTCGAAGAATTCTTTTATAGTCAATAGAATTAGGTGACAAATTGACAGAACATATGATTTTGGTAGTAGACTTGCCGGAAAGCAAAATCCATAAAGTAGAGAAGTCAGAAGACTGCGAAAAGAGAAGTGGTGTTTGACAAAGTGATCATTAAACAAGAGACCACGTATGTTGCAGAAATTAATGAAAGAAAACACCTTGCAAGCAGCAAGTTTTGGTGGTACCAACCCTATCAGCCGAGGCCACCAACTTCCAAGTGCCGATAGAGGAGAGGTGGATGAATAGCTATTTTTGAAAACAGCCTCTCTATGATTCTGCGGGGACATTTATATTTTACCGTTTAATTGCTTTTACAAAGGTAATGTGCGAGTAAGCGCTAGTTAATTTGTGGGGTACATGTAAAGAAGAGGGAAGGTAGTAGGAGCATTAGCACTCCGATATGGTTCAAGGGTACACTAGAATCCCTATTAGATTAAAAAGAGTAAATGAGGGTAAGAGTAAAGTGCTGTGGATGAAA
>SEYY01018161.1:0-17093 GCA_009176605.1 Armadillidium nasatum
CTCTCTCTCTCTCTCTCTCTCTCTCTCTCTCTCTCTCTCTCTCTAATATATATATATATTTATATATATATATATATATATATATATATATATATATATATATATATATATATATATATATATATATATATATATATATATATATATATATATATATATATATTAAAAATTTTTAAGAGAACTAAACAACTCGCTCTCTATTATTAATAATAAACACAAAACCACTAAATAAAACAATAAAAATAAAAAGTTAAAATTAAGGGGAATTAACTAAGTGCTAACTAACCATAAATAGAGGAAAAAGGAATAAAAATTTAAAACGCACTATATTTCGGGGATCGAACTACCCCTCTCTTCCGATGCGATCAGGTTAACTTTTCTTTTAACCTGATCGCATCGGAAGAGGGGGGTAGTTCGATCCCCGAAATATAGTGCGTTTTAAATTTTTATTCCTTTTTCTTCAATTTATGGTTTTAGCACTTAGTTAAATTCCCCTTAATGTTAACTTTTTATTATTTTTATTGTTTTATTTTGGTTTAATTATAATATATATATATATATATATATATAATATATATATATATATATATATATATATATATATATATATATATATATATATATATATATATATATATATATATATATATATATATATATATATATATATATAATATATATATATATATATATATATATATATATATATATATATATATATATATATATATCTCCTCCGGTGGGCAAAGGCCAGAGGCCTACCAAATTTCACCCGAGTTGGGAAGGATCTATAATCATGGTCGCTAATGGATGGCCGACGTGTCCAGATACATGGCGTTTGAAAGTATGCAAGTCAAAGGAAGTTGGGAAAACAGATGAAGGAAGTGTGTTCCAGACTTTACCAGTAGAGTATATGTAAGATTGAGCATAGCGGTTAAGTCTGGAGTCGGAGAGTTGGACAGAGAAAGGATGAGACTGTGTAGAAAGGCGTGTCACACTAGCTCTTCTCAATGGAGGAGGTATGCGACGAGAGAGTTCAGAAGAGCAGTGTCCGTTGTAATAGCGATAGTAAAGAGAGAGTGACGCAACAATTCAACGGGCAGAAAGAGATTGAAGAGAGTTAGTAAGAGCAGGAGAGTTGATGCGAAAAATGCCCTTAGACTCCACCTTCTCTAGCAGAGCCGTGTGTGTGGAACTACCCCAGATGTGCGAAGCATACTCCATGCAGGGGCGAACAACACCCCTATACAGAGCAAGCAACTGGGGTGGCGTGAAGTAATTCTGAAGGCTCCTCAGAACACCCAACCTCTTAGAAGCTTGTTTAGAAAGAGAAGTAATGTGATCTTTCCAAGAAAGATCACGAGAAAAAGAAACACCAAGAATATTAAAACAGATGAAGGCTTGAGTTGTGTGTTTTCGAAGAAGATATCATAGTTGTGTGGAAGATTGTGTCGAGTGGAGAGATGAAGAAATTGAGTTTTTGAGGCATTGAAAACAACCATGTTTTCTCTGCCCCAATTTGAAATAGTGAAAGATCAGAGGTTAGTTGCTCCAAGGCTACCCTTCTCGAGTCTATTAACTGCTGTTGGGTGGGACGTTTTTCAAACTGGAAGGAATAATGAAGGGTGGAGTCATCAGCATAGGAGTGGATAGGAGATGAGATAATGGAGAGAAGGTCATTAATGATAAAAAGAAAAAGTGTTGGGGAATAGGACAGACACCACTGAGGAATGGTGGCCGTCTACAACAGCAGCTATAGAACGACCGGAAAGGAAATTAGAGAGAAGACCACAGAGAGAAGGATAGATACCGAAAGAGGGAAGTTTAGAAATCAAAGCTTTGTGCCAGACTCTATCAAAGGCTTTCGATATGTCCAGCGCGACAGCAAAAGATTCACCGAAATGCCGAAGAGCGGAGGACCAAGAGTCAGAGAGAAGGGAAAGAAGATCACCCGTAGAGCGTTTCTTACGAAAGCCATACTGGCGATCTGAGATAAGATTGGAAGAATTGAGATGTTTCCAAATCTTCCTGTTAAGGATAGATTCGAAAACTTTAGAGAGAACGGAGGTAAAAGAAATAGGACGGTAGTTGGAGGGTTGAGAGGGGTCCCCCTTCTTCGGCACAGGCTGAATGAGCGCACGTTTCTAGCAAGAAGGGAAGGTTGAAGTAGAGAGACCAAAGACGAAAAAGTTTACCGAGGCAGGGCGCAAGCTCGGAAGCACAAGTTTTGAGAACCACAGGAGGAATACCATCGGGACCGTACGCCTTTCTTAGTATTAAGCTCAGAGAGAGCAGAAATGACATCTTTAGAAGAAATTCTAATTTTAGGCATAATTGAGTTAGAGGGGGTTGAAGGAGGAGGAATAGCTCCGGAATCGTCTAAGGTTGAATTAGAGGCAAAGGTTTGAGCGAAGGGTTCAGCTTTTAGAAGAAGGTAAAACAGCAGTTGTGCCGTTGGGAGATATTAAAGGAGGGAAAGAGGAAGAAGCAAAGTTAGAGTTGACATTTTTTGCAAAATGCCAGAAAGAACGTGAAGAAGAGGAACCAGAAAGATTATTGCATTTTCTATGACCAACTTCATCACTATATATATATATATATATATATATATATATATATATATATATATATATATATATATATATATATATATATATATATATATATATATATATATATATATATACTTACAAACCGTTTCCACAATCGTGGAGTGGTGTCTACCGTCACTCACCTTTCTCAAAATCTTTTCCATTCATTCCTATCCACTGTCAACCGCACACCCTCTTCCCATTCATCTATCTATCCCTTAACAGCTCCTTGACATTACTCATCAACTTCCCCTCGGTCTTTCCCTATCTCTCACGACCTCCACTTCTGAAACAAATACCTTTTTAGCCATTCTTTCTTCATTCATCTTAAAAACATGTTCAAACCATCTCAGCTTACTTTGCTCAGTATTTCTCCATCCACACATTTACTTTTTTCTAACATTCCTGATTCTATCTAATCTACCAACACCACAAACCGCTTTCAGATCTTTCATTTCGAAAACTTCTATTTTTTTCTCTTCCAAGCGTTCAACCTCCATACTTCACTCCTATACATAACCACCGGTATACAACATCCCTCAAACATTTTCACCTTCACCCCTCTTGGTAACCTTCCTCTATCCCAAATATCACTCAAACAACCTAACACCTTCTCCCCTTCCCTTATTTTACGACCAACTTCATCACTATATATATATATATATATATATATATATATATATATATATATATATATATATATATATATATATATATATATATATATATAATATATATATATATATATATATATATATATATATCTTCTTCTATACCTTCTATACCATCTCCCAGGAAGGGTTTTCACCCTGTCAGTGGAACCAGCATCTTTCCCTATCTGCTTGAAGAAGTTCTCCCAGAGCCCTCCAAAAGATCAAGTTCTTCGGCTCGCCGGTCCCCATGCCGGTCCATGAGTCCTATCCAGACTCTTCAGGTAGGGTTTTCACCCTTTCAGTAGGACCAGCATCGTTCTCAAACCAACCTCCAAACACTCTCTCCCAGGGGTCTTCTAAAGATTGCGCTTCTCCGAGCAATGGTTCCCAATGCTGGTTCTGGAGTAATTACAAGCCGTTGACAGAGAAATCACAAGGCCGGATGGCTAGTCCTGTCGTCCTTGCATTTAGTTCTCTTCACATGATCCGATCCTGTCGTCGAATTTCAAACTCTTGTTTTTAAATTTCAAATTCTTAATGTTAAAGTTTAATTTTTCATTAAAAGCCGAAAGTCCATTATATTGAAAGATTTGTTGCTCCTCTATAAATTTTGATATATAATAATTTTATCGAAACTTATTTAATTTATTTTTTTTAATGCAAAAATATTTTCAAAAATTCTATTTTTAAAATAAAATTTTAGCTATTAGTTTTTCAAATTTTGTTCAATACTATCTGAATGCATAAACCTTCTCTCTTCTTTTCTCTCCTCAATCTTCTTTCTGATTCTTCTCGCTTTTCTTTTCCCATCTATCTTTAGGCACATCTACTCTCGACGACGGCCGATCATATATATATATATTTTATTTATTTTTTTTTATTTCACCTCTGGTGGGCAAAGGCCAGAGGCCTACCAATATTCCACCAGAGTTAGGGGGAAAGTCGGGAACATGGTCTAATTAAAGGCAGACATGACCTGATACACGGCTTTTGAAGGTGGCTAAGTGATAGGAAGTTGGGAAAATAGATGAAGGAAGTGTGTTCCAGACTTTACAAGTAGAGTACATGTAAGATTGAGCATAGCGGTTAAGTCTGGGGTCAGAAAGTTGGACAGAGAAAGGATGAGTGTGTAGAAAGACGAGTCGCACGAACCCTTCTCAGTGGAGGAGGTATGCGACGAGAGAGTTCAGAAGAGCAGTGTCCATTGTAATAGCGATAGTAAAGAGAGAGTGACGCAACATTTCGAATTGCAGAAAGAGATTGGAGAGAATTAGTGTGAGCAGGAGAGTTGATAAGGCGAAAAGCTGAAGAATCAACCTTTTCCAGGAGAGCTGTATGAGTGGAACCACCCCAAATGTGTGACGCATACTCCATACAAGGGCGAACAACACCCCTATACAGAGCAAGTAACTGGGGTGGTGTGAAGAAATACTGAAGGCGCCTCAGAACACCCAACCTCTTAGAAGCTTATTTAGAAAGAGATGTAATGTGATCTTTCCAAGAAAGATCACGAGAAAAAGAAGCATCTAGAGAATATTAAGGAGAGATGAAGGTTTGAGTTGCGTGTTTTCGAAGAAGATATCGTAGTTGTGTGGAAGATTGTGTCGAGTAGAGAGATGGAGGAATTGAGTTTTTGAGGCATTGAAAACAACCATGTTTTCTCTGCCCCAATTTGAAATAAGAGATAGATCAGAGGTTAGTTGCTCCAAGGCCACCCTCCTTGCTTCTATTAACTGTTGCTGGGAGGGGCGCCTTTCAAAATGAAAAGAATAATGAAGGGTGGAGTCATCAGCATAGGAGTGGATAGGAGATGAAATAATAGAGAGAAGGTCATTGATGAAAAGCAGAAAAAGTGTTGGGGATAGGACAGATCCTTGAGGAACACCACTATTTATAGATTTAAAGGATGAACGGTGGCTGTCTACAACAGCTGCTATAGAACTACCAGAAAGGAAATCAGAGAGAAGGATAGATTCCGAAAGAGGGAAGTTTGGAAATCAAAGCTTTGTCCCAGACTCTATCGAAAGCCTTCGATATGTCTAGCGTCACAGCAAAAGATTCACCGAAATGCCGAAGAGCGGAGGACCAAGAGTCATAGAGAAAGGAAAGAAGATCACCAGTAGAGCGTTTCTTACGAAAAGCCACACTGGCGATCAGAGATAAGATTAGAAGAATTGAGATGTTTCCAAATCTTCCTGTTAAGGATAGATTCGAAAACTTTAGAAAGAACGGAGGTAAAAGAAATTGGACGGTAGTTAGAGGGTTGAGAGGGTTCCCCCTTCTTTGGCACAGGCTGAATGAGCGCACGTTTCCAGCAAATAGGTAAGGTTGAAGTAGAAAGACTTAGACGAAATAGTTTACCGAGGCACGGTGCAAGCTCAGAAGCGCAAGTTTTGAGAACCACAGGAGGGATACTATCATGACCGTAAGCCTTCTTAGTGTTCAGCTCAGAGAGAGCAGAGGTGACATCTTTAGAAGAAATTTCAATTTTAGGCATAAATGAGTTGGATGGGGTTGAAGGAGTAAGAACAGCTCCGGAATCGTCTAAGGTTGAATTTTAGGCAAAGGTTTGAGCAAAGAGTTCAGCTTTAGAGGAAGGCTAAACGGCAGTTGAACCGTCTGAAGATACTAGAGGAGGGAAAGAGGAAGAAGCAAAGTTAGAGTTGACATTTTTTGCAAAATGCCAGAAACGGCGAGAGGAAGAGGTGCCAGAAAAATTATTGCATTTGCGACGGAGAAAAGAGTTTTTGGTATTTCGAAGAATAGATTTTCCACGATTACGGGATGAAATATAAGTTGCGTGAGTTTCTGGAGTTTGAAGACGACGGTAATCCCTGAAGGCAGCATCCCTGCGGCGGATAGCACGAGAACAAGCAGAGTTAAACCAAGGTTTATTAGGTTTAGTGGAAGGGAAAGAATATGGAATGTACGCCTCCATGCCAGAGAGAATCACTCTCAGTTATGCGCTCTGCACATTCTGAGGGACCCCTACCACGGAAACAGTAATCATTCCATGGAAAATTAGAGAAGTACAACCGCAAGTCAGACCAGTTAGTGGCACCGAAATGCCAGGAACGTCTCCTCGCCAAAGGCGGGGGCCATTCTTGTGGAAGACTTGAAGAGGCAGGACAAGATACGGAGATAAGATGATGATCGGATGAACCCAGAGGAGGAAAGAGTTTAACAGTATAAGGAGAAGGATTAGAAGTTAGAAAAAGTTCTAGAATATTGGGTTCATCACCAAGACGGTCAGGGATACGGATAGGTAGATGCACCAACTGCTCAAGGTTGTTCTGGATAGAAAATTGGAAGGCAAGTTCACCAGCTGGATCTTGAGAACTAGATGAAAGCCATTGGCGGTGGTGAACATTGAAATCACCTAAAATGATGATTTCGGAGAAAGGAGAAGAAGAAAGTATGTGCTCTATTTTAGAGTTAAGATAGTCGAAGAATTTTTTATAGTTTGTAGAGTTAGGTGATAAGTAGACAGAACAAATGAATTAAGTTGTAGAGTTGCAAGAAAATTTGAGCCATAAAGTAGAGAATTCAGAAGACTCCAAATTAGAGACACGAGAACAGACAACATCATTGCTCACATAAGCACAACATCCGCCTTTGGCTGAAAATTGAGGACAGAGACAGTAGGAGGAAACAGAGTAGGGTTTGCTGTCAGAGCACTCAGACACCTGAGTTTCAGTTAAGAACAAGAGATGAGGTCTAGAAGAAGAGAGGTGGTGTTCGACAAAGTGGAGATTAGAAAAAAGACCGCGAATGTTGCAGAAATTAATGAAAAACGAAGACCGTGCACCAGGGCAAGTCGGCATAGAGGTCTTGGTGGCGTCAACCCCATCACCGGAGGCCACCAAATCCCAAGTGGTGATGGGGGAAGCAGTGGATGAGGGGCTATGTTTGGAATCCGCTCCTCTTGGATTCTCCGAGGCAGATTTATGTTTCGCCATTTTGATTAATTTAATAGGCAATGTAAGTGTAAGCGTTTGTAAATTTGTAGGACACATGTGAAGAAGTAGGAAAGTTGTGGGAGCTTAGGCACTCCAAGAGTGAGTCAAGGGTACACTAGAGACCCTCTGAGAAGATGAAACGCGAAAAGGAACGAACCAAAGGGCAACGGGGTGAAACGGAATGGTCTACCTCATCCTAGCCCGTGTGTTAAGCCCAGTGGGGGGTACTTGCATCGCTTCGGATGGCGCTACATCCTCCCCCTGAAAATAAATATATATATATATATATATATATATATATATATATATATATATATATATATATATATATATATATATATATATATATATATATATATATCCTCCGGAATTGCATTTTCTACGGAGAAAAGAGTTTTTAGTGTTACAAAGGATAGTTTTGCACAATTGCAGGATGAAATATAAGTAGTGGAGTTTCTGGAGTTTGAAGACAATGGTAATCCATGAAGGCAACATCCCTGTTGCGAATAGCACAAGAACAAGTAGAGTTAAGCCGAAGTTTGTTAGGTTTAGTAGAATGGAAAGAAAATGGAATTTCTGTACACACACCCTCCATGCCAGAGAGAATCACCTCGGTAATGCGTTCTGCACACTCCGAGGGACCCCTACCACAGAAGCAATAATCATTCCACGGGAAATCTTAGAAGTACGACCGCAAGTCCGACCAGCTTGCGGCACCGAAGTGCCACAAACGTTTCCTTTCAAAAGAAGGGGGGTCTTTCCTGCGGAAGACTTGAAGAGATAGAAGAGGATACAGAGATAAGAAGTTGATCGGAGGAACCCCGAGAGCAAATAATATCATCGTGCACATATGCGCAACAACAGCCTTCGGCTGAAAATTGAGGATTGAGACAGTAGGAGGAAACAGAATATGGCTTGCTATCAGAACGATGAAATATCTGAGTTTCGGTCAATAAGAGGTGAGGTATAGAAGAAGAGAGGTGATGTACAATAAAGTGGAAATTGAAGTGCAGACCGCGAATGTTGGAGAAATTATTGATAAAAATAGACCGTGCATCATGACAAGCCGGCTGCTGTGTCTTGGTGGCACCAAACCCATCACCGGAGGCTACCAACTCACAAGTAGTAACGAGGGAAGAGGTAGATGAGGGGCTATTTTTAGAAGCCGCACCCCGGGGCGTATCCGAGGCTATTTTTGTTGACGTCATTATTGATGCTTTTTTTAAATGGGTGTGTCAGTATTGGTGTTTTATATGTGTGAAGGGGAGCCTACTCCCTGTAGAAGAAGGTGAGCGCGAAAAGGAGCGAACCACTGAACACCGTGATGAGATGTGAAGTACCATTAACATCCCATATACCCAATGGGGGGTAATCTCATTGCCTCGGGAGCGCTACTTTCCTCCCCCTTATATATATAAATAAATAAATATATAATATATATATATATATATATATATATATATATATATATATATATATATATATATATATATATATATATATATATATATATATATATATATATATAATAATCTATAATTTGAAAGAGATCAGGAGATCTACAGAGTTCTTAAGTAGGATTAACAATGCAGTAACATTTTATATATTAATGAACCTTATTAATGACTGGAAAATGATGCCCAAATTGATTTTGGGAGATTTAGTAGTGATATATATATATATATATATATATATATATATATATATATATATATATATATATATATATATATATATATATATATTATATATATATATATATATATATATATATATATATATATATATATATATATATATATATATATATATATATATAAATATATATATATATATATAATATATATATATATATATATATATATATATATATATATATATATATATATATATATATATATATATATATATATATATATATATATATATATATATATAATATATATATATATATATATATATATCCCAACACTTTTCTGCTTTTCATTAATGACCTTCTCTCTATTACTTCATCTCCTATCCACTCCTATGCTGATGACTCCACCCTTCATTACTAGAGGCAAGGAGGGTGGCCTTGGAGCAACTAACCTCTGATCTATCTCCCATTTCAAATTGGGGCAAAGAAAGCATGGTCGTTTTCCATGCCTCAAAAACTCAATTCCTCCATCTCTCTACTCGACACAATCTTCCACACAACTACGATATCTTCTTCGAAAACACAAAACTCAAACCTTCATCTTTCCTTAATATTCTCGGTGTTTCTTTTTCTTGTGATCTTTCTTGGAAAGATCACATTACCTCTCTTTCTAAAAAAGCTTCAAAGAGGTTGGGTATTCTGAGGCGCCTTCAATATTTCTTCACACCACCCCAGTTGCTTGCTCTGTATAGGGGTGTTGTTCGCCTCTGTATGGAGTATGCGTCACACATCTGGGGTGGTTCCACACACACACAGCTCTCCTAGAAAAGGTGGAGTCTAGAGCTTTTCGCCTTATCAATTCACTCCAATCTCTTTCTGCCCGTCGAAATGTTGCGTCACTCTCTCTATAATATCGCTATTACAATGGACACTGCTCTTCAGAACTCTCTCGTCGCATACCTCCTCCATTAAGAAGGGTTCGTGCGACTCATCTTTCTACACAGTCTCATCCTTTCTCTGTCCAACTTTCTGACCCCAGACTTAACCGCTATGCTTAATCTTACATGTACTCTACTGGTAAAGTCTGGAACACACTTCTTTCATCTATTTTCCCAACTTCCTATGACTTAGGCACCTTTAAACGCCGTGTATCAGGTCATGTCGGCCTTTCATTTGACCATGTTTCCGACTTTCCTCCCAATTCTTGTGGAACATTGGTAGTTCTCTGGACTTTGCCCACCAGAGGAGAAATATATATATATATATATATATATATATATATATATATATATATATATATATATATATATATATATATATATATATATATATATATATATATATATTTATTTTACCATTCACCTTTCCCACTCTCGTGGGGTGGTGCCCGTCACAGTTCGCTCACATACACAAATCCACTCTCTATCTCCCCTCCCCTCTCACCACTGCCCTCCATCTCACTCTGTCCTTCGCGACTCTCCTACCTTCGTCCACATTCAAACCTCTCCCCCCCAATATGTCCTTCACCCCATCCATCCACCTCCACCTCTCATTCTCATCCATTCTACACATATGCCCAAACCATCTTAATACACACTCTTCCGCTCTGCGTACTACTCCCCTCTTCCATCTACACATCTCTCCTATTCTTTCGTTTCTGATTCTATCTACCTTCCTTACCCCACATATAGCCCTCAGTCCTTTCATCTCTAAAACTTCTAATCCTTTCCTAATCTGAGCATTCATCACCCATGTCTCACACACATACATCGCAGAGGGTAGACACATACTCTCAAACATTCGTACCTTCATTTCCTATGGAATTCTTCAATTCTTCCAAACTTCTCTCAGTCCCCCCATCACTTTCATTCCCTCCGTCACTCTATTCTTTATTTCCCCATCCATCCCTCCTTTCCCCTCCACTAACATTCCCAGATATTTAAACTCTTCTACTTCCTCAAATTTCTCTCCCCCCACCTCGACACCCTCAAATTTCTCTCCCCCCACCTCGACACCCTCCCACTCCTCCCCTCATGCTGCCTCATTCCTGCCCCCGATCCTCATCACTTTACTCTTTTTCGAGTTTACCCTTAATCCTTTCGATGCACATTCCCTAACAAACTCCTTCACCAACATTCTCAACTTCTCCCCAGATTCCGCAACTAACACCGCATCATCCTAAAACAACAAGACACTTACCTCCCATTCTCCCTCTCCACTTCTCAACCTAATATCCTTCCCTTCCCTTTCCATCCCCCTCAACAACACCATCCATTAACACATTAAACAACCACGGAGACATAACACACCCCTGCCTCAGTTCGACTCCCGTTTTAAACCATTCAATCAGTTCCCTCTTAACCCTCACCCTCGCTCTACAGTACGACATAAACAATTTTTCAAATGCATGCAGAGTAAGATCTACTTTTTTTAAATGAACCTCTTTTTTTCAGTGTCATAAACAGCAAACTATTTATTTTCTAATATAGGCCTGTGTGTGTGTGTGTGTGTGTGTGTGTGTGTGTGTGTGTGTGTGTGTGTGTGCGTGTACTAAAATAGGAGTGAAATTACGATTTGGTGAAAAGGTGGGTGACAGCCATTTGGCCACTATATACGATTTATTGTGTCGACGATTTGAACGAGTTTTGAAAAAAAATGTTGTCACCACTTTATTTAAAAAAAAATAAATAAAATGTCGATATTTTGGACAAGAGATAGTTATATATATATATATATATATATATATATATATATATATATATATATATATATATATATATATATATATATATATATATATATATATATATATATATATATATATATATATATATATATATATATTCTATGAATGTAATTTCATTTTCTATCATTATTTACCTGTCATTTTTACCTATATTTACAGAATATGGACAGAAAAAGAGAGAATCTTGCATAAAAATCTAAAATTATCTCTTTATATGATGCAGGGATGAGAAAAACACATATTGCAACGGAACTGGGCATTAGCTTAAAGACTGTGCAGAAATGGATAAAAAGAAATGAAGGAGAAAGTGATCTAAGGAATCGTCCTCGTAGTGGCGCACCTCGCTGTACCACCCAGCACGAAGATCGGAAGATAATTCAAATGGCCGAAAGAAACCCTTTTACTAACGCGAGGGAAATACAAAGGCAATTAAAAATAGACTGTTCTGATACCACTATTCGTAGACGACTCTACGAGGCTGGAATTCACCACAGAATTCCAGCTGTAAAAGATAAATTAACTGATCAACACAAAGAAGCAAGACTTGCATTTGCAAACCAGTATATCCAGAAAGACGTGAATTACTGGTCTCGTGTAATTTTTACTGACGAGAAAAGTTTTTCTTCGACTAATCATGGGCCACGTCACTGTTGGCGCTACAACAATGAAAGATTCAATCCTGCAAACATATTTGAAGAAGCAAGGAGTGGCCATGTGACATGTAATGTATGGGGGTGGATTAATGCCTTTACCATTGGTGAACTTACACATATTGATGGACGATTTACGTCAGATCAGTATCTAGAGATTCTTAAGGAGGTATTTTTACCATCTGTAAGGGCTTTTCTCTTTCCAGAATCAGAGAAATTCATTTTCGTTCATGATAACAGTCCGATTCATACAGCCAAAAGAGTAAAACAAAGGTTTGCAGAACATGAATATATTATGGAACTTTTACCATGGCCTAATAAAGGTTGCTATCTTAATCCTATTGAAAACGTTTGGGCAGCTATTGTCAGGGACTGGACACCACAAAATGAAAGATCAAAAAGAACCCTTGCAAATCATACTAATATATCATGGGAAAATATGAGAAGAAAACATAGCATAATTGAAAACTCCATCATATCATTAATAAATCGACTACAAGAAGTCATTGAAGCTGAAGGAGGGTGGACAAGATATTAATATATATATATATTATATATATATAATATATATATATATATATATATATATATATATATATATATATATATATATATATATATATATATATATATATATAATCAATTAGATTATTTCATTAATGTCACTCAGTTTACGAGTGAAAATGTATCCTGATGTAAGGATTTTTACAGAATCAATATAAGGAGTTTTGTTGACTCTCTATATTGAGATGTTAGTTTTTTAGTTATCTTTTGGAGGCAATATTCTTTTGGAGACTAGGGTTAGTCGCTTATATAAATATAGAATATTTATATAAACGGAGATGATACACCGCTAGAATAAGCTTTGAGAAAAATTGTGTTTTCTCACTGCTCGAAACGAATAAATTAAACCCGTTTAAAGCCTCCAAGAATATGTATTTTAATAGTTAACAAACGGAGCCTTCTTTAATTTAACGAATATGTAAATATTAACGCGAAAGGCTCCGAATGCAACTTATATAACTTCAAGAATACCCTTGGCTTCAAACCAACTACCTGCCTGTTATTTGACAGAATAAACGACACGGCAAGCAATCGGCCAATATCCAAGAATATTCTATCAGTTATTAATTGCAAATTTGAACTCTTTGAATGGTACGAAACTATGAAACGTGCAAAAGTAAAATTATTTAACACTAAAATAGCACGGATAAAAATACAGCGACGCATCGAGAAAAAATACGCCTTGACACCATGAAGTATCATAAAAAAGTGATAGAATTCAAAAATGGCAACCTCTGACTTTAACCACCAGTCTCCAGAAATATTAGCCTCTTTTTTAACTAGAATAATTTTTAAACTGGCAACTACCAATTATAATTTTAATATCCTCCCCGGGGGGGATGGCATCTGGCCTCTTCTGGGCAGATGTCATAATATACATACAAATATACATCAAATGTAGAAAAGATTATCTACTCAGATTCTTCTGAAGAATCATAGATTAAGAATTTCTTCCTAGCTGCTTCAGCAGCTTTTCTTACAGGACGAATATTTTTAACTACAGGAGCTGAATGTCCTCCAATATCCATCACAGGAGCTGAATGTCCTCCAGCATCCATCACAGACGACGAAGGGGGGTCAACCCCTCCAGGAAGATTAACTGATGGACTATCTGAAGGGATGACAGTTGTACTATCTGAAGAAGTTGGTTTAGAACCACTGTGAGTCAGGGATAGCTCCAGAGGGTACAAATGCTTAACTGGATACAAATTGACTTGCCCTCCTGGAGTCCTCACATATACAGATCTGACCTTTTGGTCATCTCCGTACAAAAGTTCATGAACCACCCCCATTTGCCAGTAGGGACGATCCTTTACTGGACTCTTAATAAGAATAACATCATCTTTTTTGATGAGATTATCCCATTTCGTCTGATAGAGATCTCTACTGGTCTCTCTCAGACTAAGAATATACTCGCTATACCAGCGGGTACGAAATTCTTCGAACTTCTCCGAAGAATACTTCAAAGATTTCATAAGCTCTCTTTGAGCTGAAGATGAATCCCAGAACTGGTTCTCTGAACCAGCTCCTGGCAAGGCCATGGCAGTCTTTGCAAGAGGCTTCAAAAAATCGTTGGGAGTGAACGGCACTACTTCATTTGCACTTGTAGTGTAAGTGAGAGGGCGCGAATTTATTGCGTCAGCAATATCTGATAGAATAGTCAGAAAATCAAAATAGTTTAATGAAGAACGCCCTATGGTTTTAAAAAGGCAGTCCTTCACCACCCTGATCATTCTCTCCCACATACTGCCCACCCAAGGGCTATATAGTGGGATTCGCTTGTGAGCTATCTGATTTTTCCTGAGAAACTCACTCCCATTTTCAGAAACTAAGAATGTTTCTATAAAATCAGTGCCCTGACTGAATGACCGAGCGTTATCACTATATAAACAGTCGGGCACACCAAAGCGATTCACGAATCTCTGAAACGACTGAACGAATGATTTGGATGACATGTCGTCTATGAGGTCCAGATATATGGCACGAATATTCAGGCACGTGTAAATGAGAATAAACATTTTTTGTGCCGGAGCAGAGCCTTTAACTTTGACCCACCAATGTTTGGTATAGTCAATTCCAACATGGCAAAAAGGTCTGAATAATTCCACCTGTGCTTTCGAAAAATTTGTAAAGCGCGGATAGCGATAAGCAAAGTTATTGAATTTTTTGCAGATAATACATTCCTGCAAAACATTTTTGATGGAGGTTCGCGCTGAGGTTATCCAGAACCCCTTGAAGACGAATATTCGTTAGGGTAGCCTGAATACCTAGATGTTTGCACTTCACGTGCGCATCTCTGATGATTAATCTAGTGAGATGATGATTTTTAGATACAGTAAAATAGGATTCAGAATATTAAAGTCATAATAATTACAACGTGACAGTCGACCTTTGCTCCTGATGAGATTATTATCATCATCAAGGAACAAATTTAAGTTGTTGACCAAGTCTGGGACTTGGCCTGAAAATGAAGAATCCCTTTTGATTTCTTCCAAAAATAGAATTTCTTTAGGGAAAAGAATATCTCTTTGCATTGTCCTAAGACAATATAAACGTGCACTTGTGTCATGATTACTTGACACACCTCTTGAAATTGCACCAAACTTATACAGTAAAGCGACTATTCTGTAAAGTTTGTGCAGATCAGAATATTTTTCAACATCTACCACAGGGGGTTCCTTTACTACAGGAACAATATGATAAACAGGAGATGTTTCCACCTCTGACGAGGGCCAATATCTTTTATTTAAAGAAAGCCATTTTGGCCCTTTAGTCCAAAAGTTCATGTTCTTTTGGAACTCTTTGAAAGAGATTCCTCTGGTCAAGAGGTCAGCGGGATTATCCTCTGTTCTTACATATAGAAAATTGGGGATTAAAGAATGATTTTCTTTTAGAGCGGAGCTCATACTCAGAATATCTTGAACTCGATTTCTAACAAATATTTGTTTGGACTTCAATCCCTTATTTTGTACCCAGGCCAATGTAATTTGAGAGTCGGAGAATATATTCAAACTTTTGAATTTACTCCCAGATAGACTACTCAGAATTTGTGGAAGGCATTTTAAGGCCAAGAATACTGATAACAGCTCCAAGCAAGGAAGGTTTTTCCTTTTGCTGGAGCGACTTTTCCCTTTGACCAGAGAATATTCGGACCTACTGCTTCAGAATAAATATAAACTACAAAGCCATATGCTACAGAACTAGCATCGCAGAATATATTAATACTTAAATTAGAGTCACAGGACTCGAAACAAGATCTGGGGAAGGTGATCTCTTTAAGGGAGTTGAGATCTTTGCTCAACTTTTCCCAAGAATTTTTAATATCCTGATTGAGCACATCATCCCACCCCATCTCTTCTGCCCACGTCATCTTCATTAGAAGACGTCCTCTGATGGTGACAGGGAGACAAAGAGAAAGCGGGTCAAATACTTTTGAAATCTCCGACAGGAGTTGTCTTTTTGTGGAGACTATTCCCAGAGAATAATCACTCAAACCCAGGGTATCTTGGGAGGTGTTGTATAAGTACCCTAACACTCTCTCTTCATCACACTGATGAGAGACGAGCATGTTTTCTTCCTCGAATACAGTCCTGAGCTCATGACAATTTGTGTTCCACGAGCACAAATTAAAACCACCTTCACTCATGCGTGAAGTGGCCTTTCGAAAAATATCCTCCAATTCTTCAACAGAAGATGAAGAATATATAAAATTGTCAACATAGAGATTATTCATCAGGAGAGAAGAACAGAGATCGGCAGGGTATTTTTTGGCATGATGTTTAATCACAGCGCCTAAAATATAAGGACTGACTGCCAACCCAAAGATTATGGTAGCATAACGGTAAGTAAGTAGTTTACCATCGCTTTCCCAAAAGAAACAGAACCTATTTCTGTCCTCCTCCAACTTTAGACGAATCTGAAGGAACGCTTTTGAAATGTCTGACAGAACAATATATTTGTTTGTCCTGAAAGAGATTAACATTTTGAAAAGGGAGGCGATTAAATCTACTCCAGGATATACAGCCTGATTCAGAGAGGGACTATTTCTAATTTTCAGGCTGCAATTGAAAACAGGCCTTATTTTGGTTGTAACCTGAAGTGCCTGCTTTATTACCGGTCTGTGAGGTATCCAAATGAATTTATGGAAGTCTTTGGGCTGCACCTCAACAGACTCGATAATACCCTCTCTCAAATATTCTTTGAAAATATCCCCATACCTCTCGTCAAGTCCCTGAGATGTCAGTTTCTTTTTGACTCTCTGCATAGTTGCTAATGCAACATGATGATTTGATGG
>SEYY01018162.1:5000-14762 GCA_009176605.1 Armadillidium nasatum
ATGAGCAGAGTCATGCCGCCATCTATTCAGTATAAAAATTATGGATTTTTGCATTAATATTCACAGTAAACTCATAAACAAATAACATAATTCTCCACATTCAACTTAAATTTTTCGTAAAGGTACGGCCAAAGATATACTGTTGTCTCTTTAATACGCACTTTATATAACTTAGCATACAATTTATACCTAAACCCACCCTCCAGCGTATAACTAAATTTTTGCATACAACCTAGCTTTAAGCACTTTGGCAAGTTCGAACACAAATCAACATCTCTCTAACATGTAATTTATAGATCCTTACGTACATTTCTTATCTACTCCATCCAAAATACATGTTAATTCACCATGGTCCACTAAATTTTATCATTAAAACATGATCAAAGTCATACTGACGGATCTTTAACGCGTAATTTACAGAATTGGCATGTAGTTCGTTGCATAATCATCTCGGAATTTACCTTAATCTCCATATACTACCAAACTTTTATCACTTCAACATGATAAATCACATTTCATTATCTCTCTAACGTGTAATTTATAAAACCTTATACACTTTTCTTAACCAATTCTTTCAAAATATATCTTAACTCACCATAGCTCGCCAAACTTTTTATCGTTATACCTATCAACATCATCATATTTCCCCAAAACGAATGTAAATATTGAGGCGTCATACATTTCCTTTATTATATTCATGTGAATTTATGTTTGTATAGCCATCACCATAAATTCATGTGACGTCATACCTTTTTCTTAATTTGCATTGCTTTCAAGGCCTTATCTGAATTACATACCGTGGAATTATTTTATTTTTCTTGACTAAGTGCCGTCATAGAGTCTATTTTCCCAATATTTAACATGCTTTTTTATATTTACTGAAAGTTAACACAGAATATTCATGTGGCCTACGACGACATAGTAACGTGGTTGGGTGTATTTTCATTCAATTCCTGACAATTCAGGTTTTATCTCACTGCATTTACATACTTATTTACTTTAACTCACTATAACCAAAGTTCTAAAGGAGACCATGTGCATAAGAAGTCACAGATACATGATTGGACGCCACATAACCCTACAATTCCTTAAATTTCACGTTTTTAACCAGACTCATTTACATTCTCCGTATAACTGTGAGTTTATCATACCTGTACCGTTTATAATAAAAACATTCTTATTACATAATAAATCAATAACATAACTCGAATTTTATTCGAGGGAAGACAACATTACTTAATATCACATCATAAAATTTTCATTTCATGACTCTATTTCTTAAAAGCAATACCCATGTTTCTATGATATTTGTCCCGTTTTTCTTCAACTATTATTTTAACGTTATTCCATATTACATTTTTCTATATTCCTTTTCAGGAGATGACTTTTTAATTGTTTAAACCTTCTTACACATTACATTTTAATACATCTTTCAGGCTATAGCTCTTATTCCTATTTCAATCTTTATATTTGTTTTAAGATATTTTACTGTTATCACACTGATTCATGTAAAAGCGTATAAGAGCACTTCAACACCTCATACGTACGTGCACACACACACGCACGCACACGTGTTTCAAAACACTACGATGTCTCCATCTACCATTTAATTTTCTTATCACGTAATTTCCGTTATCTTCAACACAAGGTTTCAATCTTATGGTAAAAGAAGGTAGCACATTTATGTATATTTCACACTCAATGAACGCAGGAATGTACATAGATATCATCTTTGAACCATCATACAAAGATTTTAGTCATGTTTCCAAGGAATAGAAGAGCAAGATACCAACTTAAATTAACATTATCAATTATTCATTCGTCATCCGAAATAACATAGATGCATTTAGGAAGAACAGGAGGGACTGTGCGTATTAAAGTGCGTATTAAAGAGAGAACAGTATATTTTTGGCCGTATTTTTACGAAAAATTTAAGTTGAATGTGGAGAATTAAGTTATTTGATTATGAGTTTACTGTGAATATTAATGTAAAGATCCATAATTTTTATACTGAATAGATGACGGCATGACTCTCCTCATGCATTAGTGATAAAGTTAAGTCATGCTTGGAGCATCAAATAAAATGTTGAATAGTTTCGAAGGGAAAATAAATAAAAAAGTTCTATGACTTGCATACCAGATAGATACGAGGATGACTTTGTTCATGCATTTAACACAAAAGTTAGATTAAATACAGAGATTTAAGTTATATGTTGGAGAGCTTAGGGATATGAATGCCTATAAAGGATTAATAGATGCTGTGCTAGAGAGAAATAGACATATCCTTGATCAAGTTTTAATGATAGAAAGTTAAATGGCTATTGAAAAATAAGATACACAATGAAAGACTTAGATAAGAAATGTATGTGATCCTCTATGAACTGTGTGTTAGAGAGATGATGACATTTGTTCGAAGTTCTTAAAGCCAGGTTGTACGCAATACTTAAGTTATACGTTGGAGGGTGGGCTAGGAATGAAATGCATGTCAAGTTCTATAAATTGTGCGCTAATAGAAATGCCGGAATATCTTTGACCATACCAATGCGAAAAAATGTTGAATATGAAGAATTAAGTTAAATGGTTATAAAATTATGTTGAATGTTAATATAAAGTAGTGCAATATGTGTGTTAGATAGAGGATGACGTGTCTTTGTTCATGTCTTAATGATAAAGCTGAGTTAACATGGAGAATTGAATTAAATGTTAAATAGATTTGAGGTGAATAGCGTATGAAAAGCTCAATGAATTTCGTGCCAGATAGACACTAGCATTACTTTGTTCATGCAATAAATACAAAAGGTAGGTTAAATACATGATTTAAGTTATATATTGACGAGGAGTAGGGTAGAAATATATGTAAGTAAAATAAAATATGAGTTAAAGAGATGCCTGTATGTCTTTGACTACACTTATTGATTAAAAGATTGACGTACTATGATGAGTTAAAATACACAGTTTGGAAATGTCGTAGTATTTAAAGTAAGACTATATAAGGAGATTAAGATTTAGATTGAAGGAGATAGGGAATGAAATGTGTGCCAGAGAGATGTCTTTGATTATGCAAAAGTGTTAAAAAGTTTGATTGTATATTGAGTTTTAAAATAAAAGTTGTGGAACTTTGGGCTAGAAATGTATATGAAGGATAAATTAATTATATATTATATGAATGACCATAGAGATTCAATTATATATTGAATATTTTTGATTGAACAATGAGTGTTAAGTTATGTGATTTTTGTGTCAGATAGATACTAACATGCCTTTGATCATGCATTAATAATAAAGATAGTTTAATGTTTAGATTTATGGTGAATGTTGAGAGACTTAGATCAAAAACCTACACAGTGTCTATGATAAGTGTTGTAGAAATGTCAGAATTCCCTGAGAGAGCATGAAAACAGTGTAAATAAAGGCTTTCAGTTTTTTTATTTTCCGGATTAAATATTTTTAGAGGGGTGGTTAATAGCTTTAAATGAGTGTGATGTAATTGTTAGAAGTAACAAACACGAATTTTGTTTTGATATGTCAAGTATATCAGTGTATGTAATGTTAAAATTTTAAACTAACTGTTCTTAGATGGCTGCAATTGCTGTGTATGCGAATGTGTTTGGTTGAATGAGTGTGTAAACCGTCACTGAGTCCTTATACATATTACGTACTTTACTACGTGCATGAGCGAAGTAGAAAAAAGTTCAAAGTAATGCGATTAGGAAAATGGCTGAAGATTGTTACCATGACAATTTGTATGTGCAAGTAGCGTAGTGCAGTCTTCGATATAATTTCGTGTGTGTGTGTGCGTGTATGTATGTGTGTGTGTGTGAATGCGTGTGTATGCACTTGTGTCTAAGTATCTGTGAATATGTATGTAACTTAATGTTTAATATATATATATATATATATATATATATATATATATATATATATATATATATATATATATATATAATATATATATATATATATATATATATATATATATATATATATATATATATATATATATATATATATATATATATAATATATATATATATATATATATATATATATATATATATATATATATATATATATATATATATATATATATATATATATATATATATATATATATATATATATATATATATATATATATATATATATATATATATATATATATATATATATATATATATATATATATATATATATATATATATATATATATATATATATATATAGTTTGTGTTGCGTATGATGCTTTGGTATTGTATGTGTATGTATGAATGTACTTTTATGTATTGCATTTAAAAAATTAAGAAAATATGAAAAGAAAAGGAAAATTACGATTTTTTTTAGTTATAGCTTTGTAAAGAAAACGGGTGTTAATTTAGAATATATTAAATAATGTGGAATAAAAACATTCATATAATGAAGCAAAATGTAAATGCGAAGAATGTAAAGTGAAATAAAATGGAATAAATAAATGCTGAAAAAATAGAAATTTAGAAATTTGTAAAATTGATGTACTATCGTGGACAGAAGTAATGCACTATTGCTTGGGTCGATCATTTTTCAAAGTAACATAGGTCTAATTTTAAGATTAAATTTTCATCCAATAGTATTTCAACAAGATACTTTAGCCACGCCCATTGATCACAGTGTGAAAATAATAGTATTTTAGATAAACGTAATATTTGGAAACGATATAGTTACACACACGCACACACACACACACACACACACACACACACACACACACACACACACACACACACATATAATATATATATGTATATATATATATATATATATATATATATATATATATATATATATATATATATATATATATATATATATATATATATATATATATATATATAATAAGGATACATTAAGAATGGTTTTTTGCCGTATAGTTCTTGTCAAAATATTAGGTATTAGTAAAAAGTATACATGTTGTGCTTGAATAATAATCAAATTTATTCATAATGATATTAAAGGATATCGCAAATTTTTAATTTAGTTTATTTTTATGATTATATATATATATATATATATATATATATATATATATATATATATATATATATATATATATATATATATAATTATATATATTATATTATATATATTTATATATATTTTAATATATATATATATATATATATTATATACTATATATATATATATATATATATATATATATATATATATATATATATATATATAATATATATATATATATATATATATATATATATATATATATATATATATATATATATATATATATATATATATATATATATATATATATATATATATATATATATATATATATATAGTATATATATATATATATATATATATATATATATATATATAATATATATATATATGTATATATATATATATATATTAAAAAAATTAGTCGAAAAGTAGTCGACAGGTTAATGGGCCGACACGTCATTAACAAAATTTTCACACTTGTCCAAAACGTGGACAACTTTTTTTGATAAGGTCAAAGGAAACATCAAAAGTATTGAGGATAGGGGAATGTTGGAGTTGAGTGTTTTCGAAGAAGATATTACAGTTGTGTGGAAAATATCACCTAGTAGATATTTGAAAGAATTGAGTTTTTGAGGCATTGAAAACAACCTTGTTTTCTCTGGCTCAATTGGAAATACGAGAAAGATGAGAGGTCAGCTGCTCCAAGGTAACCCTCCTAGCTTGAGCTAACTGCGGTTGTGTAGGGTGCCTTTCAAGATGAAAGGAATAGTAAAGGGTGGAATCGTCAGAATAAGTGTGGATTGGTAAAAAAGTTATGGAACGAAGATCATTGTTGAAAAATAGAAAAAAGAGTTGGGATAGAACAGAACCCTGAGGAACACCACTATTAATAGATTTAGAGGAAGAACGATGGTCGTCTACTGCTGCTGCAATAGAACGACTGGAAAGAAGATCACAGAGAAGGTTACAGAGTGAAGGATAGATACCGAAAGAGGGAAACTTTGAAATCAAAGCTTTGTGCTAGACTCTATCAAAAGTTTTTGATATGTCCAGCCCTACAGCTGAAGATTTACCGAAATTCCGAATTGCAGAAGACAAATATCAAAGTGAAGAAAAAGATGATCATCATTAGAGCATTCCTTTCCAGACATACTGATGATCAGGAACGATATATATATATATATATATAATATATATATATATATATATATATATATATATATATATATATATATATATATATATATATATATATATATATATATATATATATATATATATATATATATATATATATATTATATATATGAGTAAACTATAATTTCCATCATATTTTGTAGCGATGTTTTGTTACATTTACCGAAAAGTGTATTACTATTCGCTATATCGGGATCTTTTCGAGAGGGAATAAAGTAAATTACTATTTACGCAACGAGCATATATTAATCCGACGAAATCGTAGGCATCTCATCTACTATGCTTTCGAATGTTAATAGCTTAGTTCGTTCGCTGTCATATTGCCTGTCCTTCTAACCTAACATCGTTATATATAGTATCTTCAAAATGGTATTTATTTCACACTATTCTAAACCGCTAACTCTGGGAAAATTACAAGTGGCAAGCCGTATAAACGTTTTTCCAAGAGTGAATAGCAAACTGTGTTGTTAAAAATAATATTTTCCCGATTATGTCAGGCATTCGTCTAATCATTTACGTCAAAAAAGGGAAAGAATATGTTTTATCCTTATAGAGAGAATAAAAGAGCCAATCACATATTACGTTTTATGTTTCTGAGATTATGATAAAACAAAAAATCTATGCGAACTATGTTGACGCTACTTTTGAATGTTAACGGAGATTGAAACAAACAATGTGGAAAACATATATATTTTAATTTTGCAGGAACTTAGGGTACTATACCAAAACATCGACAGAGAATATAGTCGACAGGTCAAGGGGCCGACACGATTGAAAAAAATGTGTCAATCACTTTTCTTTTCAATTTCAACGTGTCGATGCTTTGGCCACATGTAAAAAAAATGTGTCGACCGTTTGACCAACATCGTATTTTTTTTTATATCGATACAATCGACATGCAAGCCTATTTTTTTAATTTTATTATTATGATAATTAAAAATATATTTTTTTAATTTTTAATATATTATTTTAGTAGATGCATGGCACACGAACATTTGTCTACCGAGGTCCTCTGCCCCCCGTACCCTCCGACCCGAGAGTGACGATATATATATATATATATATATATATATATATATATATATATATATATATATATATATATATATATATATATATATATCGACTAATCGACAATGATTTATTGTGTGGACGATTTGGACGAGTTATAAAAAAAGTTGTCGGCCCTTTGACCTTATCAAAAATAGTTGTCCACGTTTTGGACAAGTGAGAAAATTTTGTTAATGACGTGTCGGCCGGTGCTATACCCAAATCGTCGACAGGAAAAGTAGTCGATAGGTCAAAAGGCCGACACTTTTAAAAAAAATGTGTCAATCACTTTTCTTTTCAATTTCAATGTGTCGACCTTTTGGACACATGTGAAAAAAATGTGTTGGCTGCTTGACCAACATCGTATTTTTTTTTATTTCGATACAATCGATACGTAAGCATATTTTTAAATTTTATTATTATAATAATTATGAATAGATTTTTTTATTTTTAATATATTATTTTAGTAGATGCATGGCACACGAACATTTGTCTACGGGGGCTCTGCTCCCCGTACCCCCCGACCCGTGAGTGATGATGATATATATCTTTCGATTAGTCGATATCGATTTATAGTGTCGACGATTTGGACGAGTTATAAAAAAAAGTTGTCGGCCCTTTGACCTTACCAAAAAAAGTTGTCGACGTTTTGGACAAGTGAGAAAATTTTGTTAATGTTTTTTTCAAAAGTGTTGGCCCTTTGACCTGTCGATTACTTTTCCTGTCGACGATTTGGGGTAATCCCGTGTCGGCCCATTAACCTGTCGACTACTTTTCGACTAAATATATATATATATATATATATATATATATATATATATATATATATATATATATATATATATATATATATATATATATATATATATATATATATAGCCCTAAGCGTATCTTCTGGCACTTTGATCGGGCTGACTGGGGGGCTTTGCGTTGCTTCTACGCTAACTATTCCTGGAGTGACTGCTTTGTCTCTGGAGACGCTTCGGTCTCTGCCGATAAGGTGGGGGCCGTAATCGTTGATGGGATGAGCAGGTTCATTCCTTCTTCAACTAAATCCTTCTCTCCTCAAAATCCATGGTTCGATCGTGCTTGTTCTCGTGCCATTCAGGCTAGAGACATTGCGTATCGACAGTGGAAAAATTCTCCTTCTCCTATCACTCTAGCTAATTTTCATTCAGATCGGAATCGTTGCAGGGATATTCTTCGACGAGCAAAGCAGACTTTCACCAAGCGAAGGTGTGCTGAGCTCCTAAATTCTCCTACTGAAAAATCTTTCTGGCCTCTTGCCAAAAACATCTCCAACAATTTCTGTAAATCTTCCTTTCCTCCTCTTATTCGCTCTGATGGTTCTGTTGCTAACACTCCAACTGAAAAGGCTAATCTCTTCCGCCTCCTATTCTCCTCTAATTCTACCCTGGACGACTCCGGCAATCCTCCTCCTACTTCTTCTCCTCTCAGAGGTCCCATGCCTTTGCCTGTGATTTCATTTGACCAGGTGCATGGGCTTCTGAAGTCTATGAACGTTAGGAAGGCAAGCGGCCCGGATGGCATTCCTCCCCGAGTTTTAAGGGAGTGTGCCTCTGAGCTGGCTCCGTCCCTCGTTCAACTTTTCTCTCTATGCCTCAATACTAGTACTTTCCCTCAGTGTTGGAAGCACGCAATAGTCCAACCTATTCCGAAGAAAGGTAGCCGCTCTGATCGTTCCAACTATCGCCCTATAGCTCTCACTTGTATTATGTCTAAGATCTTTGAAACCCTTCTTAACTCTCACTTCTTAGATCATCTGGAATCTCATTCCCTTCTTTCTGATCATCAGTATGGCTTTCGTCGTTCGAGGTCTACTGGTGATATACTTTCCTATCTCACAGATCTATGGTCTTCTGCCCTTAGGGACCATGGGGAGACTTGCGTGGTGGCGCTTGACCTATCTAAGGCGTTTGACCGGGTATGGCATGCGTCACTGCTTTCCAAGCTCCCCTCCTTTGGGTTTCCTCCTTCTCTTTGCTTACTTATGTCTAGCTTTCTTTCTAATCGTTCCATTTCGGCTGTTGTTGATGGAGCGACTTCTTCTTCTTTCCTGTCAATAGTGGTGTTCCTCAGGGTTCTGTCTTGTCTCCTACTCTATTCTTACTTTTCATTAATGATCTTCTCAGCTGTTCATCTAACCTATACATTCATATGCGATGACTCAACCCTCCATTCTTCTACTCATTTCAAATCTGCTCCTTCCTTTGCATCTAGAGTTGCTTCTCGTCTACATCTTTCCGATTCCATTCTTGCAGATCTGGATAGAATTTCCCAGTGGGGTCGTCTCAACCTTGTGAAATTCAACTCTTAAAAACTCAACTTCTAGAAATCTCTCTCTCAAAGACACCTCTTAACTTTTCTATTTCTTTCGATGGTTCTCCCATCTCTCCTGTTGACAATATAAACATCCTTGGCCTTCACATAAACAAAAAATGTCTTGGAAACCTCATATCACAATGGTTGCTAGGGCGGCCTCAAAGAAGCTGGGAG
>SEYY01018163.1:0-10707 GCA_009176605.1 Armadillidium nasatum
ATTTCTATTTTCAAGTCTTTCGTTAAGACCGATTATTCTATTATAGGTTAGCTTTTCTAAACCTAATTTCAGGTCGTATAAGCTTTTTGTACGCATATACCAATATAAATATTTGAATATACAACCTATTTTACTAGTAACGAATATGAAGCGCAAATTTAACCGTAATAAATTTTAATTTTCACTCTATGAAAATTAATGCAAACGTGAAACGAAAATTTCTAAAGATGAAATCTTGAGATCATAATTTTTCTCAAGATAAAAAAATCAATATAGATTATTTCATTAAGGTCACTCAATGTACGAGTGAAAATATATCCTTTCGTAAGGATTTTTACAGAATCAATATAAGGAGTTTTTGTTGACTCTCTATATTGAGATGTTAGTTTTTTAGTTATCTTTTGGAGGCAATATTCTTTTGGAGACTAGGGTTAGTCGCTTATATAAATATAGAATATTTATATAAACGGAGATGTTACACCGCTAGAATAAGCTTTGAGAAAAATTGTGATTTTCTCACTGCTTGAAACGAATAAATTAAACCCGTTTAAAGCCTCCAAGAATATGTAGTTTAATAGTTAACAAACGGAGCTTTCTTTAAAGATTTGACGAATATTAACGCGAAAGGCTCCGAATGCAACTTATATTACTTCAAGAATACTCCTTGGCTTCAAACCAACTACCTGCCTGTTATTTGACAGAATAAACGACACGGCAAGCAATCGGCCAATATCCAAGAATATTCTATCAGTTAAAAAATGTAAATTTGAATTCTTGATATATGCAAACTATGAAACGTGCAAAAGGAAAAGTGTTTTAACACTAAAATAGCACGGATATAAATACAGCGACGCATCGAGAAAAAGTACGTCTTGACACCACGAAGTATCATAAAAAAGTGATAGAATTCAAAAATGGCAACCTCTGACTTTAACCACCAGTCTCCAGAAATATTAGCTTCTTTTTTTAACTAGATTAATTTTTAACCTGGCAACTACCAAATACAATTTTAATATCCTCCCCGGGGGGGATGGCATCTGGCCTCTTCTGGGCAGATGTCATTATATATATATATAATATATATATATATATATATCAAATATATATATATATATATATATATATATATATATATATATATATATATATACAACAAAAGTAGAAAAGATTATCTACTCAGATTCTTCTGAAGAATCATAGGATTAAGAATTTCTTCCTGGCAGCTTCAGCAGCTTTTCTTACAGGACGAATATTTTTAATTACAGGAGCTGAAGGTCCTCCAGCATCCATCACAGACGACGAAGGGGGGTCAACCCCTCCAGGAAGATTAACTGATGGACTATCTGAAGGGATGACAGTTGTAATATCTGAAGAAGTTGGTTTAGAACCACTGTGAGTCAGGGATAGCTCCAGAGGGTACAAAATTGACTTGCCTTCCTAGAGTCCTCATAAACAGATCTGACCTTTTGGTCATCTCCATACAGTAGTTCATGAACCACCCCCATTTGACAGTAGGGACGATCCTTTACTGGACTCTTTAATAAGAATAACATCTTTTTTGATGAGATTATCCCATTTCGTCTGATAGAGATCTCTACTGGTGTCTCTCAGACTAAGAATATGCTCGCTATACCAGCGAGTACGAAATTCTTCGAACTTCTCCGAAGAATACTTCAAAGATTTCATAAGCTCTCTTTGAGCTGAAGATGAATCCCAGAACTGGTTCTCTGAACCAGCTCCTGGTAAGGCCATGGAAGTCTTCGCAAGAGGCTTCAAAAAATCGTTGGGAGTAAGTGGCACCAGTTCATTTGCATTTGTAGTGTAAGTAATAGGGCGCGAATTTATTGCGTCAGCAATATCTGATAGCAATTGTACAACTAAATTTATTTGTTCTGCCTATTTATCTCCTAATTCTACTGACTATAAAAAAATTCTTTGACTATTTAAACTCCAAAATAGAGCACATTCTTTCTTCTTCTCCTATCTCCGAAATCATCATTTTAGGTGATTTAATGTTCAAAACTGAGAATGGCTTTCATCTAATTTTCATGACCCAACCGGTGAACTCGTCTTCGGCTTTTCTATCCAGAATAACCTTGGGCAGTTGGTGCACCTCCCTACCCGTATCCCTGACAGTATTGGTGATGAACCCAATAGACTTGATCTTTTCTTAACCTCATATACTGCAAACTTTTTCCTCCTCTAGGCTCACCCGATCACCTTCTTATATTCATATCTTTTTCTGTCTCTTCAAGTCTTCCGCAATAACGATACTCGCCTTCGGTGAGACGTTTCTGTCTCTTCGGTGCTGCTATCTGGTCTGACTTTCGGTTGTACTTCACTAATTTCCCATGGAATGATTACTGCCTTCGAGGGAAGGGTCACTGAGTGTGTTGAGCGCATAACCGAGGTGATTCTCTCTGGCATGGAGGCGTACATTCCATATTCTTTCCCTTCTACTAAACCTAACAAACCTTGGTTTAAGTCTACTTGTTCTCATGCGATATACGGGGCAGGGATGCCTCCTTCAGATATTACCATCGTCTTCAAACTCCTGAAACTCATTCAACTTATATTTTATCAAGGAGTCGTGCAAATCTATTCTTCGAGATACCAAAAACTCTTTTCTCTGCCGTTAATGCAATAATCTTTCTGATTCCTTTTCCTCTCACCCTTCTGGCATTTTGCAAAAAAAATGTCAACTATAACTTTCTCCTCTTTCGGTTTTCTAGTTTCTTCTGATGGTACAACTGCCATTTTATCTTCTACTAAAGCTGAACTCATCGTTCAAACTTTTGCCTCTAACTCTACCTTAGACGATTCCGGAGCTATTCCTCCTCCTTCAACCCCCTCCAACTCAGTTATGCCAATCTCATTCCACCACCATTGCATCGCCTTCGCAGCACAAGGGGTGCCGTGCTTGCACAAGAACTTTGAGTGAGCATTGCGAACTCAAGGCTTTTACTTGTAGTTCCTTTCTCCTTTCCAGCCACATCTTTTCTGTAGAACTCCCTATCTTCTGTTCTTCCTGTTCCATATAAAAAAAACTCTAAATCATCTGTCTTCGCCTACTTGAGGGATCTTCGTTAGGAATCAGGATTGTTTTTTTTTAAATAAAAAATAATTATATTATATATATTTTTTTTTTTTTTTTTTTTTTTTTATATTCCCACTCCTTGAAAAAGGCTATGCCCATATAAAGGATATATATATATATATATATATATATATATATATATATATATATATATATATATATATATATATATATATATATATATATATATATATATATATATATATATATATATATATATATATATATATATATATATATATATATATATATATATATATATATATATTATATATATATATATATATATATATATATATATATATATATATATATATATATATATATATATATATATATATATATATATATATATATATATATATATTATATATATAATATATATATATATATATATATATATATATATATATATATATATATTATATATATATATATATATATATATATATATATATATATATATATATATATATATATATATATATATATATATATATATATATATATATATATATATATATATATATATATATATATATATATATATATATATATATATATATATATATATATATATATATATATATATATATATATATATATATATATATATATATATATATATATATATATATATATATATATATATATATATATATATATATATATTATATATATTAGAGATGGCTGAATATAGTTGCGGATTCACTGAGGTGACATCAGCTGTCTACGGTGGAACAGTTGGTGTAAGATGGAATTATTTCCGACAGATCAAGATGGAGTGCTTGCCCCGCTGACAGGCCCTAGAGCCTTACTTGGATCATATATATATATATATATATATATATATATATATATATATATATATATATATATATATATATATATATATATATATATATATATATATATATATATATATATATATATATATATATATATATATATAAGGATTAGAAGTTAGAAAAAAGTCTAGAATGTTGGGTTCATCACCAAGACTGTCAGAGATACGGGTAGGGAGTTGCACCAACGGTTCAAAGTTGTTCTAGGATAGAAAATTAGAAGGCAAGCTCACCGGCTGGATTATGAGAACTAGATGAAAGCCATTGGCGGTGGTGAACATTGAAATCACCTAAAATGATTATTTCGGAGAAATGAGAAGAAGAAAGAATGTGTTCTATTTTCGGAGTTAAGATAGTCGAAGAATTTTGGATAGTCTGTAGAGTTAGATAAGTAGACAACAAATAAATTTAGTTGTAGAGTTGCAAGAAAGTTTAAGCCATGAAGGTAGAGAATTCAGAAGACTCCAAATTAGAAACACGAGAACAGACAACATCATTGTGCATTTATGTACAACATCCGCCTTTGGCTGAAAATTGAGGATTGAGGCAGTAGGAGGAAACAGAGTAGGGTTTGCTGTCAGAGCACTCAGACACCTGAGTTTCAGTTAAGAACAAGAGATGAGGTCTAGAAGAAGAGAGGTGGTGTTCGACAAAGTGGAGATTAGAAAAAAGACCGCGAATGTTGCAGAAGTTAAAGAAAAACGAAGACCGTGCACCAGGATAAGTCGGTATAGAGGTCTTGGTGGCACCAACCCCATCACCGGAGGCCACCAACTCCCAAGTGGTGATGGGGAAGGAGTGGATGAGGGGCTATCTTTGGAATCCGCCCCTCTTGGATTCTCCGAGGCAGATTTATGTTTTGCCATTTTTTAATTCATTCAATAGGTAGTATAAGTGTAAGCGTTTGTAAATTTGTTGAAAACATGTGAAGAAGTAGGAATGTTGTGGAGCATAGGCACTCCAATGTGAGTCAAAGGTACACTAGAAACCCTCTGAGAAGATGAAACGCGAAAAAGAACGAATCAAAGAACAACGGAGTGAAACGGAATGGTCTAGCCCATCCTATCACTCCGTGTGTTAAGCCCAGTGGGGAGTACTTTCATCACTTCGGACTGCGCTACGTCCTCCCCATATATATATATATATATATATATATATATATATATATATATATATATATATATATATATATATATATATATATATATATATATATATATATATATATATATATATATATATCAGTTTCAAGATGTTAAGAAGTGCCTCATTGGCAAGGAAATTTACACCTTCTTTAAAATCGGTGCAGTGCAGGGTTAAAATCGGTGCAGTGCAGGGAAACTGCACAGAAACTATTAAAATTCAAGTATTTAACCGATGTCATGGGAATAATTTTATCCAACTTTGTAGTGGTGAGTGTGGGGTATCGTATAAAGGTTCCCCCTTAAAAAAAAGGAGGAAAAGCTTCAAATTCAAAAGAAAGAACTCATTAATATTTTTAGTTTAAATTTTAATGTTAATAATTTGTTAGACATGAACTTACAATATATATCTTGTATTCTTAAGAAAGAACGGATTTCATTCGGTGAAAATGAAACAGTGGTGTTTCCTAATGGAAATTTTGGCTTTTCATTATTTCGGCCATCCTGCACATTTAATTAAGGGTGATTCCATATTGCCAATTGGAAGGGTAGTTACCCTTTATAATAATTATAAAGATCTAAATATTGAGAATCAAGAACATATAATAAAAGAAGTTGGCGTAATAATTAAAATGTAATATATATATATATATATATATATATATATATATATATATATATATATATATATATATATATATATATATATATATATATATATATATATATATATATATATATATATATATATATATATATTAAAAACTTGTTCTTCAACATATAAATTTCCTTATTTTTAATTGTTTTGTTAATAAATTATTAAACAGCTTATTTTTTTACTTATACATTTATTATTATTACTATTTTATGTTTATATGTTTATGATATATATATATATATATATATATATATATATATATATATATATATATATATATATATATATATATATATATATATATATATATAATAACCTTAACTCCGCCATGGGATAACAACATCTAGCACCCCATGCCGGTCCCAAGCCCGGATAAAGGAGGAGGGTTCACAGACAGGCCTAGCAAGCCGATGTGGCAAAAAAAAAGTTAGCTTGCAATTCTCCAAATGTAGACTCGGACAGCTGACAGGCAGATGATGCCTACCTGGGAGCTAAAGTAACAAGTATATAACCTTCTAACATTTGATACTTTTTATTTTCTAATTAGAGTAGAGAAAACCTGGTTCTATTCAATACCCCAAAAACTTTCTTCCTCTATCTTTCTACTCGACGACATCTTCCGCACAACTTAGACATCTTCAAAAAACTACATCTCAAACCTTCATCTATCCTAAGTATTCTTGGAGTCATTTCTCGATATATTTCTTCGAAAGATCACACTACACTTCTCTTTCTAAATAGATTTCTATAATGTTGGGTGTTCTCTGACTCTTTAGAAATTGCTCATTCATTATGTTATTCATCTTTGTATGAAGCATGTCTCACACATCGGAGATGGTAGAACTCACACTTCTCATTAAAATATGAGTAATCTAGGACTTTTCTTCTTATCAACTGTTTCACTCTAACTTTTTCCAGTCTCTCCAGGTCAAATTGTTGCGTCACTCTTTTTATACTATCGCAATTACAACATAACTGAAAGTTACACACTTTTTCCATTGAGATCTCGTACAACACGTCTTTCCACCCACTATTATATTTTATCTATTCCCAGACTTAACGACTGAGGTCAGTTTTATATGTACTGAACTGGTAATACGAAGAACAAATTTCTTTACATTTTCTCAACTTAACTTGCACACCTTCAAACATTGTGTAACGGAGCATGTTAGCCTTCAATTTGATAATTCCTGGGAATTTACCAACTCTGGTAGAAGCTATGAGGGATCCAGTCTTTGCCCCTAGAGGATATATATATATATATATATATATATATATATATATATATATATATATATATATATATATATATATATATATATATATATATATATATATATATATATATATATATATATATATATATATTGTAAGGAATACGGCAACGGTCAATATTCCCCACAGACAAAAATAAAATTAATATATTACAATTAAATGAAAAAGAGATACGATCTGTTTTTACCCACCGTTTGTTTTAAATCCACTGCTGAAGAGGCGGTTCTGGGTAATACAGTTGAAACGTTCTCTACTTCGTGGCGTAAGGCGAAGTTGGATATTATTTTCGAATTTTCCTTAACGAGGTTTTGGATTGAGTTGATGCTGAAATCTGGCTTGCGAAGAGACGATCTCAGGCACCTCTGAGAGCTCAGGGGGATCACACGGAAGAGCAAATTGCAACGAATTCCCAATACAAAATTTTATGTTTGGAGTATAAAGGGTAATACAAGTAAAATTGGTAAAAAAGCTTTTACTTTTAAAACATGGAAAATGTAAGAAACCTTGACAGCAAGGTCAGAATGTAGAGGAAGGGTCATAGGAGGATAAGAGCTGAACAAATTAGGGCTCTAGTTAAGAACTAACAGGAATTTCGATTTCTCACTGAAGAATAAAGAAATTCCTGTGTTCAATCCTTATTAATGAGGACTATTAAGGAACAAGGACTCTTGAATAAGATGAGATAATTTCGTTGTTTGTCGTGTAGTTCCTGGCCCGGAAACTACGAAAAATAAAGTTGAAAATTCGTATTGTATTCATTATTTAAGGTATGTTGAAAAATTTTATTTTATTGTAATATAATTAACAAGCAAAATACTTTTACTTACGTGAATTTTCTGGATTGAAGGTGTTTCAATCAGTTAAGAATAATCCACAGTTTTATTTTTATGTCTTTTCTTTGTTTTAAATTTTTATTATTTAATAAAGTTTATTAGAAATGTTTTTCCTTTGTTATATTTTAGAAAAATGTTTTCATATGTTTTAGTCTAATAGATACCTAGAATATAAAAACAATTAGAACCATAAACCAGAAAAATATATAAACGATAGTTGACTCAGCTGTATATATGAAAGTGAAGATCAATCTATGGACGTGAAGATTATTATGTCCCTTAGAGAATATTAAGGATCTTCATTTAGAATCTTCCATGACATCGATCTGTTAAAATAATCAGTAATAGAGAAAGGCTCACTATATATATATATATATATATATATATATATATATATATATATATATATATATATATATATATATATATATATATATATATATATATATATATATATATATATATATAATATAATAATTCGTTTTTCACCTACAAAGATCCGATCTTGGAGGAAGAAAACTGTCGTATCGACAACCCCATTACATCCCTACAGAAGAACAAGACTGATGCATTTATGTGTAATAATTAAAACATTTTCTATTAAAAGGAATTTAAAATTTGTTAACCCAACGATATAAACTAGATTAATAATGCATCAGTCTAGTGTTTTAAAAGGCCATAACTTAGTGTTTTTCAACTACTCGTCGGTATTTTATTTTATTTTATTTTATGACACCTTCACACCCTAACCATTTTGTCTAGAACTTACTAGATCATGTAAAAAAAATCAGATGCATTCGATATTATACTAGCAGTAAAATACATTACATTAGTTATAGAATTGATTAGTTTTCAAAATACTAAAACGTAAAAATTAAAATGATCAAAGAGTAGAGGAATAAAAGTATAGCAAATTCAGATCATTATGAAAAAATTAAAATTAGCCTTCATGAGGAACTTTGACCTTTAGAGATACAAAAATCTTAATATCAGGTGAGATATTTAGTCAAACATACTCTCATTTCATCTTCAACCATTAGTATTCTCTCTCTTTTGTACGCTGTTTCTGGGAGCGGAAAATCCCAACTCGCACTAGTAAGATATAAATTAACTGTAAAATCCTTTCCCCCTCCTCAAATGAGAATATTCATTGCTAAATATCTATCCATAAGCAATACCTCTATAAATATTTTTTAAAATTTTAGAGTGTCATTATTACGTGTAGGTTTATCCTCTTTCTATAATATTAGTATTTGAAACATGGTAATCAATTTCTTAACCTCATATACTGCAAACTTTTTCCTCCTCTGGGTTCATCCGATCACCTTCTTATATTCCTATCTTTTTCTGTCTCTTCAAGTCTTCCGCAATAACGGTACTCGCCTTCGGTGAGGAGACGTTTCTGACTCTTCGGTGCTGCTATCTGGTCTGACTTTAGGTTGTACTTCACTGATTTCCCATGGAATGATTACTGCCTTCGTGGGAAGGGTCACTCTGAGTGTGTTGAGCGCATAACCGAGGTGATTCTCTCTGGCATGGAGGCGTACATTCCATATTCTTTCCCTTATACTAAACCTAACAAAAATTTGTTTAAGTCTACTTGTTCTCGCGATATACGGCGCAGGGATGCCTCCTTCAGATATTACCATCGTCTTCAAACTCCTGAAACTCAATTCAACTTATATTTTATCAAGGTATCGTGCAAAATCTATTCTTCGAAATACCAAAAACTCTTTTCTCTGCTGTTAATGCAATAATCTTTCTGATTCCTTTTCCTCTCGCCCTTCTGGCAGTTTGCAAAAAAATGTCAACTATAACTTTCTCCTCTTTCGCTCTTCTAGTTTCTTCTGATGGTACAACTGCCATTTTACCTTCTACTAAAGCTGAACTCATCGTTCAAACTTTTGCCTCTAACTCTACCTTAGACGATTCCGGAGCTATTCCTCCTCCTTCAACCCCCTCCAACTCAGTTATGCCAATCTCATTCCACCACCATTGCATCGCCTTCGCTGCACAAGGAGTGCCGTGCTTGCACAAGAACTTTGAGTGAGCATTGCGAACTCAAGGCTTTTACTTGTAGTTCCTCCTTTCCAGCCACATCTTTTCTGTAGAACTCCCTATCTTCTGTTCTTCCTGTTCCATATAAAAAAAACTCTAAATCCTCTGTCTTCGCCTACTTGAGGGATCTTCGTTAGGATCAGGATTGTTTTTTTTAAATAATTTAATTATACCCCCTCCTTGAAAAAGGTTATGCCCATGAGTGATGGTAATATATATATATATATATATATATATATATATATATATATATATATATATATATATATATATATATATATATATATATATATATATATATATATATATATATGAGAGTGGATGCCAAGAGGAAGGAAGACCGAGAGGGAAACAAAGGAGAGATGGTTGGATATAGTTGCGGATTCACTGAGGCGACATCAGCTGTCTACGGTGGAACAGTTGGTGGAAGATGGAATTATTTCCGACAGATCAAGATGGAGACGAGTGCTTGCCCCGATGACAGGCCCCTAAAGCCTTACTTGGATCATATATATATATATATATATATATATATATATATATATATATATATATATATATATATATATATATATATATATATTAATATATTATTTTTAAATCGTATATCGGTAAAAATTTATCGCTCCATCCCGATATATATATATATATATATATATATATATATATATATATATATATATATATATATATATATATATATATATATATATATATATATATATATATATATATGGATTAGAAGTTAGAAAAAGGTCTAGAATGTTGGGTTCATCACCAAGACGTCAGGGATACGGGT
>SEYY01018164.1:0-2500 GCA_009176605.1 Armadillidium nasatum
AACTTTTTTTTTTTATATATTAGAAAGCAATATAAGTAGGAGTAATTCCTTGAAAAGACAACTGATGAGGGGGTGGACTGATTCGAAAGGTCTGAAACCTACTGAGAATTTTAATGTTCAAAAAAGTGTGAAGATTCTACGGAAAATCAATCATGAAATCAAAATAAATCTTTTTGCCCAAAGGATATAAACATTTTAGGAGGTGTCGAAGTCAATTGCCTTTTTAAAGAGATAATAACATTAATACATAGAATAATAATAATAATAATAATAATAATAATAATAATAATAATAATAACATAATAATAATAATAATAATAATAATAATAATAATAATAATAATAATAATAATAATAATAATAATAATAATAATAATAATAATAATAATAATATAATAATAATAATAAATAATAAATTAATAATATAATAAATAATAATAATATATAACAATAATAATATAAATAAATAATATAATAATAATAATAATAATAAATAATAATAATAATAATAATATAATAATAATAATAATTATAATAATAAATAATAATAATAATAATAATAATAATAATAATAATATAATAGTAAATAATTAATTTTTAATAGATTACAATAACAATTCTAACTCTCTTATACCCCCCATCCCCAAGCTATTCTACTAATGGGGAAATGAAAAGAGATAATGTATAAGAAAGAACCAGAATATATATATATATATATATATATATATATATATATATATATATATATATATATATATATATATATATATATATATATATATATATATATATATATATATATATATATATATATATATATATATATATGTAGTTAAATAAGCAAGGGATTTATGATAAGGAAACAACATCGCATATGCGTTGATTTCCGCCCATTCAATAATTAAATATTCCAGTCACAGTTTTGCGCCATTATGGACGGTCTCATTGAAAGCTAATTTTGGGTGTATTGCTCTCTTAATTCTTTTGTTTTCAATTCCACTTTTTATCTGCTTTTATTTTGGGTTTCTATTTCTGCTGTTGTTATTGCAATATATATATATATATATATATATAATATATATATATATATATATATATTATATATATATATATATATATATATATATATATATATATATATATATATATATATATATATTAAATAACTTTTATTCTTTTTGCATTTTTTGTTTAAATTAATAATATTTTAAATTTTTTTAAATAATTTTTTTTTTTTTAAATTCTTAATTAAATGTGGTATTTTTTTAAAGATTTCTTTTAGCATTTTCCTGCTAACATTATCTAATCAAATCCAACCTAACCTAATTTAACCTAACCTATCCTACCCTAACATAACCTAACCTTACCTATCCTAACCTAACCTAACTTAACCTAGCCTTACCTAACCTAAGCTAACTTAACCTAACTAATCTAACATACTCTAAACGATCCTAATATGACCTAAATTATCCTAACCTAATCTACTAAAATAAAAAATTCTAAGCAAAATATTTTATAATTTTTTTTACCTAATGATAAATTAACGTCAATATAAATAAGATAAATTTTATTCTAAATTATTCCTTGTACTAACGTTATAAAATAATAAAATAATTAATAAGTTTGAATAATATAAAATAATTAATAAGTTAATTAATACGTTTAAATAATATAAAATAAATAATAAGATAACAAGTTTAAATAATATAAAATAAATAAAGATAATTAATAAGTTTAAATAATATAAAATAAATTATAAGATAATTAATAAGCTTAAATAATATAAATAAATAAAGATAATTAATAAGTTTAAATAATATAAAATAAATAATAAAGTAATTAATAAGTTTGAATAATATGAAATAAATAAGATAATTAATAAATTTAAATAATTTAAAATAAATAAAAAATAATAAGTAAGTTTAATTAATTTAAAATAAAAAATAAAATAATTAATAAGTATAAATAATATAAAACAAAAATAAATAATTAATATGCTTAAATAATATAAAATAAAAAATAAAATAATTAATAAAATAAATAATAAAATATAATAAAATGAATTAATGTTTAAACAATATGAAACAATAATAAAATAAATGAATAAATTTAAATAATATAAAATAAATAATGAAATAAATTAATAAGTATAAATAATTTAAAATAAAAAGTAAAATATTTAATAAGTTTAAATAATTTGAAATAAATAAAAAATAATTAATAAGTTTAAATTATTTAAAATAAAAAAAAAATAATTAGTAAGTTTAAACATAATGAAATTAATAATAAAATAAATTAATAAGTTAAAATAATATAAAAAATAAAATAAATTAATAAGTTTTAAAATAAACAATAAAACAAGTAATAAGTTTAAATAGCATGAAATAAATGAAAAAATAATTGATATATTTAAATAATTAAAAGCAAATGATAAAATAATTAATAAATTTAAATAAACATTAAAAAAAATAAAATAACTAATAAGTTGAAATTTTATAAAG
>SEYY01018164.1:7500-10000 GCA_009176605.1 Armadillidium nasatum
CTTAATTTTTTTTTTTTTTGAAAAGAAAATTAGTAATTTTTTTTTTCTAATTAATAATAATATTAATTAAAAATTATTAGAATATTATTATTATTATAATTATGTATTATTGTATATAGATAGAATAATTATATTATTATTATTAATTAAGTTTTTGTGTTACTGTCGATTATTATTTTTATTGACAAATTATAAATAATAAAAATAATAAGATATAGAGAATAAAAAAATAATTAGTAGGAAGAGAGATTATAATATTGATATTACTATTTAATAATATAAAATAAAAAAAAAAAAAAAAAAAAAAAAAAAATTTTAATTATTATTATATAATTATTATTAGGATAATATTTATTAAAATTAGCTATTATTATTATATTAGAATTTATATTCTATTAGAGATATTCTTATATTATTGAATTTATATAGATTATTATATTATTTTATTTTATTATTACAATTATTTTTTTTTTTTTTTTTTTTTTTTTTTTTTTTTAAATATATAATAATAAAATTATATATTATATATTATATATAATTATATATTTATTATATATTAATTTATAATATAATATATATATTTATGTTATATATATTAATATATATATATTATATTATATATATATATATTTATTATAATATATATATCTATAATATATATATAATATATATATATATATATATATATATTATATAATATATATATATATATATTATATATATATATAATATTATATATATATATGGTGTTTTGTACTTAAAATTAATAATGAAATATGAAATATTAGCAACAAAAAAACATTCCCGTATTCTCTCTTTATAAAGTCAAGGATAGTTGAAATCCATCGAGAAAATTTAACTACTTCTAGCTCCATTTTCTCATTATATCTAAAACTGAATTCACTTTAACTAAAGAAAGTAAATGAATATTTTACGTTAAAAGCCCTTTTGGAAATCTAAAAAACCACCAAACGTTTATCAAAATTGAAGAATAAATAAAAACTATATTTCCCCAATTTGTGTTCCAATTTTTGATCGATCACAAAACATGGAATGGACTTGGCCATTTGAATTGAGCCCACCCGTGAGTTACCAATAAGATATATTCAACTTCAGTAAAAAATTCAAGTCCAATTTTAATATCTTTGTTCTTAGAGTTTTATTACAAAGGATTTTTATTTTATTTTTATTTATTTTCATTTTATTTATTTAATTATTATTTTATATTTATATATAATTCAAAAAAGAATTCAATAAAATTTTAGTTTTACTCTCTCTGTTCTTAAAGAGTTTATGCTACAATAGGATAATTTAATTTATTTTTATTATTATTTATTTATTTATTTATATTTATTATTATAATGGTTATTTCTATTTATTTTATTTTATATTCCATATATTATTATTATTATATTTATATTAGTATTATTATTGATTATTATATCTATTAAATATTAATTTTTTTTTTTTATTATTTTATTTTTTTAATATTTGTTCATATATTATAATTGTATTTAAATTAATAATATTATTAAATATATAATACTAATAATGATAATATAATAAGTAATATGAATTATTATTATTATTTATTATTATTATTATTATTATTTATTATTATTATTATTAATTATTATTATTAGTATTATTATTTATTATTATTAGATGGAAAAAATGGCAAAAGGGTGTTGTACAGAATTGAGGTGGAGAGATAGGAGGGAGACCGAGGGAAAGTTGGATGTGTGGCACAAGGAGTTGTGAGTGAGAGGGGAAATGAGAGGAGGGTGTGAGGTTGATGAGAGTAGATAAGTGGAAATATTGAGAGGGGTTATGTTATAATGATGTGGCCTCGTGGACACCACTCCATGATTGTGGGAAAGGTTGTGAGAAAAAAAAAAAATTTTATACTATACATTATATTATTATTATTATTATTATTATATGTATTAATTATTATTATTTATTATTATTATTTAATTATTATTATTATTATTAATTTACTTACTAATTATTATTTATTATGTTTCATTTTACTTATTTATTATTATTATTTTATATTATATTATATTATTATTATTATTATTATTATTTAATATTTAATTCTTTTATTTTTATTAAATATTATATATTATTATTTCATATATATTATTATTATATTATTATTATATATATGTATTTACTTATATGATTATATTATTATTCATTATTATCATTATATTTATCACTATAACATATATTATTGGTTATCTTCTCTAATTAATTACATTTATAAATAACCATACCAATATATTCAATATATATATATATATATAAGTAAATATATAATATATATTATATATATTATATATATATATATATATTATTTATATATTTATTATTATATACTATATATATAATTATAAATAATATTATAATAATAAATATATAATATTATTATATTGTATTATTATTAATTATATTATTATATATATTATATATATAGTAATATATATTATATATA
>SEYY01018164.1:17500-19344 GCA_009176605.1 Armadillidium nasatum
AATGGAAGTTTTTAAAACCTTTGAAACAAGGGTACTTAAGGAGGACCTACAAAGAGATGTATGAAGTCAATTAGAAACTTTAGAATAGAAAAATTATATATATATTATATATATATTATATATATATATATATTAATATATATATATATATATATATATATATATATATATATATATATATATATATATATATATATATATATATATATATATATATATATATATATATATATATATATATATATATATATATATATATATATATATATATATATATAATATATATATATATATATATATATATATATATAACGGTACACAGTATCAGGTCTCACTCTCTAGACTTATCTAAGTTTTAGTCCTGTTCTTTGTGTCAGTCTTAGTCTTAGATTTAGTCATTTTCTTAATCTTATTTTTACTATTATTTAATAATAATAGTAGTAATAATAAAAATAAGTACAGTAATAATGATATAATAATAATAATAATAATAATAATAATAATAATAATAATAATAATAGTAATATAATAATAATTATAATAGTAATAATAATAAAAATAAAAATAATGTCAATAATATTAATAATAATAATGATAATAAGAATAATTAATAATAAATAATATATGAAGATGAAAATGAATAACAATAATAATAATTAATAAATAATAATAATAATAATAATAATAATAATAAATAATTAATAATAATAAAAAATAAAAAAAATAATAAAATAATAATAATAATAATAATAATAATAAAATAATAATAATATAATAATAATTTTAGTCTATGCACGTTTCATGCTTAGCGAGATGTGACATACAGAGCGTGACACATCTAATAAGTAAGTCTGGTATAAGCTTAGTATAACCTTAAATTCATTTTGTTTATTAGCCTCGTCATAGTAAACTTCAGAAATTGTCCTAACGAATCGTGGGACAAGTGGCAAAAATGTCACAAAAAATTTTTTTTTTTTTTTTTTTTTTTCTAATTTAAATTGAAGCGACTTTCTTATGCTAAACATGTCTTTTCTCTATTGAAAATTTTACTGTTACATTTTTGCACTTGTCCCAACGATTCGTTAGGACAATTTTGCGGTGTAGTTGTGAGAATATTAATCAAAATTTTAAGAATATTGGCTTGTTTGTTTAGAGTCACTGATTCGACTCTCAATATATATATTATATATATATATATATATATATATATATATATATATATATATATATATATATATATATATATTATATATATTATATATATATATATATATATATATATATATATATATATATATATATATATATATATATATAGCTGTTAAAATCTATTGAAAGAATTTTGGGAGGAGCGAAATGGCCCTGATAGATTGAAGATTTAACCAACCAAAGGATAATAAATGATGAAATTGATCATCTCCCCTCCACCCCCTCATCCTTTAAGGCAAAAAAAAAATGGGGGTGGGGCAAATTAGGCTTTGGGGAACTAAGAACATTTGGGAACGTATAAACTGAGCCTAGGGGACCTTAATAGCAAATACCCTTTATTTGCTGTAGAGATAAGGGGATAGGGGAAAGATTTTAAGAAATATGGATAGGGGAAGAGGGTTCCAACCCCCCTTTATTAAGATGAAAGAAGGATATAGTTTTTTTTATTATTTTCTTTCTTTTTTTTATTTTTTATTTTTTATTTTTTTTTTAACTGAAGGGGATTGGTCAATTTAATTGAAAAGTGGGTAGGGAGTATTTAATACGGAATTAATAGTTTATTTTAACCATATATATATATATATATATATATATATATATATATATATATATATATATATATATATATAATATAT
>SEYY01018165.1:7500-10900 GCA_009176605.1 Armadillidium nasatum
GGGGGTACGGTGGGCAGAGCCCCCAGTAGATAAATGTTCGTGTGCCATGCATCTATTAAAATATATTAAAAAATTTTAAAAAAATATTTCTATTATAATAAAATTAAAAAAATAGGCTTACATATCGATTGTATCGATATAAAAAATAATACGATGTTGGTCAAACCGTTGACACATTTTTTTTCACATGTGCCCAAAACGTCGAGAGTATATAACTGAATGGAAAACGATAGACAGATTTTTGTCAAAAGTGTCGACGATTTGAACCTGTCGAAGATTTTTCCTGCCGACGATTTGGGTATAGCACCACGTTTTGGACAAGTGAAAATAAATCGGGATTACCCCAAATCGTCGACAGGAAAAGTAATCGACAGGTCAAAGGGCCGACACTTTTGAAAAAAACATTAACAAAATTTTCTCACTTGTCCAAAACGTCGACAACTTTTTTTGGTAAGGTCAAAGGGCCGACAACTTTTTTTTATAACTTGTCCAAATCATCGACACTATAAATCGATATCGATTAATCGAAAGATATATATCATCATCACTCACGGGTCGTGGGGTACGGGGGACAGAGCCCCCCGTAGACAAATGTTCGTGTGCCATGCATCTACTAAAATAATATATTAAAAATAAAAACAATCTATTCATAATTATTATAATAATAAAATTTAAAAATAGGCTTACGTATCGATTGTATCGAAATAAAAAAAAATACGATGTTGGTCAAGGAGCCGACACATTTTTTTTCACATGTGTCCAAAACGTCGACACGTTGAAATTGAAAAGAAAAGTGATCGACACATTTTTTTCAAAAGTGTCGGCCCTTTGACCTGTCGACTACTTTTCCTGTCGACGATTTGGGTATAGCGCCAAAAAAAATTTTTTATAACGTGTCGGCCCTTTGACCTGTTGACTATTTTATATATATATATATATATATATATATATATATATATATATATATATATATATATATATATATATATATATATATATATATATATATATATATATATATATATATATATATATATATATATATATATATATATATATATATATATATATATATATATATATATATATATATATATATATATATATATATATATATATATATATATATATATATATATATATATATATATATATATATATATATATATATATATATATATATATATATATATATATATATATATATATATATATATATATATATATATATATATATATATATAATATATATATATATATATATATATATATAATATATTATATATATTTTCAGACCTTTGCAATGAAATGCTGATCATTTAATTCTGCAGCAAATATATGCATCTTAAATCCTTTCTTTTATATCATTTGTTGGATAATAACATGATAAATATAAATTTTCATCAAGGTGTTCTTTTTATTCTTATAAAAGCTTTGTAAATTATTATTATTATTAAAAAAAAGAGAAGGAAAAAACAATGAAAGAAAGAGAGTAAAAATCCGTAGATTTTTGCGCATTTTTTTTTTCCTTTCTGCGAGTGTGTTATTTTTAGTATTCTTATCGTGTTTGTGATCATCGATCCACACTTATACCAATAATTAAACCTTGTGTTATTATCATTTTGAAATGTCACCAGCAAGCTGCAGGTTTTACAGGCAAATATTTTTATTTAGTATCTCTTATTGAAGATGAAGAAAATTTTCCAGTCTCAGTTATTTCATTTTTGAACTCGAAGTTATTTAATAAAAACAGTTTAATGTTTGTTCCTGAGTTTCATCTTCGATGGATTGAATTGTTTTCTATTCAAAGATTTTATAAAACGAAGTTTTTTCCTTACACCAGTTACTTGTATAATTGTCGTCCATCCTTAAATGAAGGATTCTTCACATATTTATTAAAATTTGACTTTTAAGAAATGCTTCTTTATGCTGCCTCTACATTCTCAACCATTTTATTGTCCAATTATTAATCTAATCCTAGATTTTCTGCCATTATTTTTTCTTTGACTTCTTTCTTCTACTTTCATCATTTACATTTCCAAACTTGGCAAAATTTCTCTTCATCCTTCATTTTTGAAACTTCTCCGATGGGTGTCTCTGGCATATGAGTTAAGTGTTATAAATACAAATTGAGTGTCACATAACTTCGGTAAAGGAAAAAATCCATAAAAAAAAAATAGCAACATTTATATTGAAAACTTTTACAAAATATTTTTTATACTTTTATGATAAATTAACCCAACTGTAAAACTTTATGAAAAAACTCAGATTTTAAATATTTACTTTAATTTTTTTAATGGCAACTTTTTAAATAATTTAATAGGTAAGAATTTTATATTATAAAACAAATAAATAATAGTTCATGCTTTTCTTCATAGTTTATAGGTCAATATATATATATATATATATATATATATATATATATATTATATATATATATATATATATATATATATATATATATATATATATATATATATATATATATATATATATATATATATATAGACCAGACCCGAACCTAACGCGCACCTCTCAGATGAGCAGATACGGAAGCCTTGAAGAGAGGATGAAAAAGAGAAAAATAGATGATGGTAGGGAGTTCCACAGAACAGAGGTGGGGCTGGAAAGGAGGCACCACAACGGGTTTGCTTTCGCATAAATTTTGTGTGGGCGACACAATGGTGGTGGAATGCGAGAGGCCAATTAACTCGAGCACCTGCCATTGTAGTACCTGTAGAAAAGAGATTGTGCGCCAACGTTACGTCGCAGAGATAAAGGGTCAAGAGGATTTGAAAGTAGAGGACAGTTTATTAATCATTCAGCCTTACACTCAACTCTATCCAGAAGAGAAGAGGAACCGGAGCCCCCCCCAAATGTGAGAACAGTACTCCATACAAGGGCGAATAAGACCCTTATATAATTGGAATAACTGCTCAGAAGAGAAAAATTCTCGCAGCCTGAACAGTATTCCCAGCTTCTTAGAGGCCACCTTAGCAACCAATTGTGATATGTGGTTTCCAAGACAATTTATTGTTTATGTTAAGACCAAGAATTTTTACTGCTATTTACATGTGCAACGGGAGAGCCATCGAAGGAGAGAGGAAAGTTGGAAGATGTTTTGGAGAGGGAGATATGAAGAAGTTAAGTTTTTAAATAGTTAAATTTCACAACGATAAATCTCATCCATATCAGCAAGAATAGAATCGAAAAGTTGAAGAGGGAACAGATTTGAAATGAGTAAAAGAGCGGAGAGTTGAGTCATCATCATAAGAGTGAGTACAGTTGAGAAGGTCGTTTATGAAAAGTAAGTATATATATATATATATATATATATATATATATATATATATATATATATATATATATATATATATATATATATATATATATATATATA
>SEYY01018166.1:2500-12500 GCA_009176605.1 Armadillidium nasatum
TTGCTTGATCTGTCTTTCATTCTGTTTTCTTTTCTCTTTTTGTCTTGTCTATTTTTTCATCCCTCGTTTATATGCTTTTCTATTTTTGTTAACATTTCTTTTATATTTAAAACTACCATTTTTAATATTTTTGGGCTTCACATATTTTCATTAATTAAAAAAAAAAAAAAAAAAAAAAAAAAAAAAAAAAAAAAAAAAAAAAAAATTATCCAATGATTTTTGTAATTTTGTTCATTCTATTTTCAGCACTGAAGATGTATTGTAATAAATACGAAACGTTTGCTTTAAAATGAATTTAGCTGTTTTCTTTGCAAGTTTATTTATATTTAAAATTAGGTTCCCTAAGAACATTTCTATTACTGATATATATATATATATATATATATATATATATATATATATATATATATATATATATATATATATATATATATATATATATATATATATATATATATATATATATATATATATATATATATATATATATATATATATATATATAATATATATATATATATATATATATATATATATATATATATATATATATATATATATATATATATATATATATATATTATATATATATATATATATATATATATATATATATATATATATATATTATATATATATATATTTTTTCCAAAAACTACTGTGTGACGTCAGGATGATGATGTAACATTATATGTCTAATTATATAGTTGTGCGAATCACCCCCTACCCCTCGCATATCATCTCCCCCTGATAAATTAGAAAAATAAATAAAAATAACAATATGTCTTCTTTCTTTTAACATTAGCTCATAGGTTGATAGCAAGGTATAAGACCTATTCTTACATATGAACACATCAAAGGCATATACACAAATACTCTTTACAAACCTGTCCCCTCAACTTTAAGGGAAAATGAAAAAGAAATCAAAATACTTATTAAAATTCATCCCTTTATTTTTACTTTAGATTTATATATATATATATATATATATATATAATATATATATATATATATATATATATATATTATATATATATATATATATATATATATATATATATATATATATATATATATATATATATATATATATATATATATATACGTTATGTATGATTATAATTAAAATATAAAAGAAAATTATTTAAAAATTTCAAGAAAAAAAAAAAAGCGAACTTCCTGACATTTACCTTTATATAAATCAAAATAGTTATTGGGACCAGCGTTTTTGCTGTCGAATTTCTTAAGTTCTGTTTTCATATCCAATTCTTGCTTGTGACGCTTGTGCAACTACATTTATTGGATGCTCTACACCCTGGCTGTGGCAAGGAAACAAAACAGTGTTAATTGGCTCATTTAGAAATTGTTTTATTTCGTCAATTGTTAAATCCTTTAAAACATTATTTGCATTAAAGTTTAGTGTTTTAGACAGTTCAAAAACTCTTGTATTGGAATTGCTTGCTCTTGCTTGAATAATTCTTTGAACACCTAAATCTCTTATCTGTTTTCTTGCGTTCGCTAACATTGCAAGTAATACATTCTCAGGATGAGCAAAGTACGAGTTGATTTTTAGTACAAGCTCCAAAATCATAGTATGTGCTTTGTTCACGCCTTTAAGTAGGCACACCAGGTACCAAAATTTACGTGCACCATCAATTGCCTTTGAATGTGACTTTATCCAAAACCACTCTGGCGCATAAACTTTCATTATTATACTTACTAGATTTTGAAGAGTTTTACTTGGATGTTTTGTGGAAACGTTTTAATCGTAAGATCCTGTTTTTCTTTGTTAGCCATCTGGCATGATGAAGGGTGCCTGGAGATTTCTTGGCTAATGCTGACGATGTATTCGCTGATTTTTAATATTAAAACACATTTCATACAAATATTTTTGGTGAGTGCTAATTTGCTTAACGATAGCTTCGGTGATTTTTTCAAGGTTGCTGTTTACAAGTTCAAAATCAACTATCGCGTCACATTCCTCGAAGAAGAATGGTCGGTTGATGCCTCTGGCTGAGATTGTAGCCCATTCTGTGCATTTTGGGAGTGTAGGGAGCTTGGTTTCTTCTTATTTCGTCTTGTAAGTTCCCAGTAAGACATTTGACCTACATAGCGGGAATTACATCCTGGACATTAAAATAAATAGACAACAGAAAATTTGAACATGACTGGGAGTTTTGTTTAATATTTAAAGAAAGAATTGATGGAAAATGAGTAAATACCGATAAGTGTGATTTGGTTTGGGGGAAGAATCGTTGGAAGAGAATATGTAGGTCTTTGTTTAATGAAGGGGTAAGTGTACCCAAATATGGAGTTTTAAGATATATTTGTGGTTTAGTTGTATATTTATTTTCTTGTGCAGGATGTAATCGCCTCTATGAAGGCAAAACAGGCCAACATCTCAGACTCAGAATACATAAGTATTTTGGTACCTCCTTCCACACAAATCTCCTTTCTTCTACACCAGAACACTCCTCCATCCGAGATCACTCATAATTCCATAACAATCCACTCCAATTCTTAAACTTTAGCATTTTAGCATCCTCCTCAAACGTTTCTGACCGCAAAATTCTTGAATCACAATATATTAAGCAATTGCAACCCCAACTAAATACATCCCAATCTTCAGTCCCACACCTCATAACACAGTTCCCAAGATTGGCATACATATCTACCGAACATTAATAACACATCAAATAAAATAAAAACACACCAATCATAATACTCACAACACCAACCTCGTAAAAGACAACGTGTAAAAATCTCATGTTCAGTTCTCCATAAATCTGTTTACTATCTAGTGCCTATTTGTCTTATAATTTGTTAATATATTGTAATTGTTGTTTCGTGATATATTTGATTTCATAACTTACCTGTTGTATCTCATTTTACAGATATTATTGATAATGAGTCTGGATGGACTCAAAACGTCTAATATTATTATATATATATATATATATATATATATATATATATATATATATATATATATATATATATATATATATATATATATATATATATATATATATATATATATATATATATATTTATATATATATATATATATATATATATATATATATATATATATATATATATATATATAATATATATATATATATATATACACATCACCGCTCACGGGCAGAACCCTCTTCAAGGAGGGGGTGTTACAGCAATAAAAAAAAATAAAACAACCCACAATCCCCACCTAGAGCAAATTTCGTAGGTGAGCACAGACGTGGGTTTTAAAGAAATTGAAATTAAATTCAGCAGGAAACACCGAAGATAGGAGAGAATTCCACAAAACAGAGGTGGCTGGAAAGAAGGAGGCACCACAGCGAGTAAGCCTGGAGTTGTCTTTGTCTATACAAAATTTATGTGCAGACAATGCACCCCTTGTGCTACGAGGACGCCGAAAAGGTGGAGGTATACGAGTGGATAGTTCTCTCGAGCATTTGCCCCTGTAGTACCTATAGAAAAGAGGCAAAGCACCAACGTCACCTGGCAAAGATAAAGAGTCAAGTGGATTTGTAAGAGCGGAACAGTTTATAGTCTTTCAGCCTTTGACTCAACCCTATCCAAAAGACGGGTGAAACCTGAGCCACCCCAAATATGATAGCAGTACTCTAAACAAGAGCGGATGAGAACCTTGCATAATTGGAGTAACTGCGAGGAAGGAAAAAATTTTCGAAGCCTAAACAGAACTCCCAGCTTCTTTGAGGCCGCCCTAGCAACCTTTGTGATGCGAGGTTTCCAAGAATTTTTTTTGTTTATTTAAAGGCTAAGAATATTTATATTGTCAACAGGAGAGAAATAAAAAAGTTAGTAGGTGTCTTTGAGAGAGAGATTTTAGAAGTTGAGTTTAGAGTTTTAGAGTTTTTATAAAGAGTTGAATTTCACAAGGTTGAGACGACCCCACTGGGAAATTCTATCCAGATCTGCAAGAATGGAATCGGAAGGATGAAGACGAGAGGTAGCTCTTTATTCAAAGGAGGGAGCAGATTTGAAATGAGTAGAAGAATGAAGATTTGAGTCATCGGCATATGAATGGATAGGGTTCAATGAACAGCTTAGAAGATCATTAATGAACAGCAGGAATAGAGTAGGAGACAAGACAGAACCCTGAGAAACACCACAATTGAGAGAGAAGAAAGAAGAAGTCGCCCCATCAATAACAGCTGAAATGAAACGATTAGAAAGAAAGCTAGACATAAGTAAGCAAAGAGAAGGAGGAAACCCAAAGGAGGGGAGCTTGGAGAGCAGTGACGCATGCCACAAACTGTCAAATGCCTTAGATATGTCAAGCGCCACCACACAAGTCTCCCCTTGGTCCCTAAGGGCAGAAAAACATAAATCTGTAAGATAGGAAAGTATATCACCAGTAGACATCTCGAGCCGAAAGCCATACTGAGGATCAGAAGAAGAGAGTGAGCTTCCAGATTATCTAAGAAATGAGAGTTGAGAAAGGTTTCAAAGATCTTAGACAGAATACAAGTGAGAGCTATAGGGCGATAGTTAGAAGGATCAAAGCGGCTACCTTTTTTCGGAATAGGTTGGACTAATGCGCGCTTCCAACACTGAGGAAAAGTACTAGTATTAAGGCACAGAGAGAAAAGTTGAACGAGAGATGGAGCTAGCTCAAAAGCACACTCATCCGGGCCCCTTGCCTTCCTAACGTTCAGAGATTTCAGAAGCCCATGCACCTGATCAAATGTAATTACAGGTAAAGGCATGGGACATCTGAGAGGAGGAGTAGGAGGAGGATTGTCGGAGTCGTTCAGGGTAGAATTAGAAGAGAACAAGAGGCAGAAGAGATTAGCCATTTCAGTCGGAGTGTTAGCAACAGAACCATCAGAGTGAATAAGAGAAGGAAAGGAAGATTTATAGAAGTTGCTAGAGATGTTTCTGTCAAGAGGCCAGAAAGATTTATCAGTAGGAGATTTTAGGAGTTCAGCACACCTTCTTTTAGTAAAAGTCTGCTTTGCTCTTCGAAGAATATCCCTGCAACGATTCCGAGCTGAATGGAAACTAGCAAGAGTGATAGAAGGAGAATTTTTCCACTCACGATACGCGATGTCTCTAGCCTGAATGGCACGAGAACAACCGCGATCGAACCATGGATTTTGAGGAGAGAAAGATTTAGAAGAAGAAAAGATGAACCTGCTCATCCCATCAACGATTACAGCCCCTACCTTATCTGCAGAAACCGAAGCCTTCTTCAGAGACAAAGCAGTCCATCCAGGAATAGTTAGCATAGAAGCAACACAAAGTCCCCGAGTCAGTCCGATCAAAGTGCCAGAAGATACGCTTTGGGCTGGGTGGAGCATTTGGAGAGAAAGCTTGAAAATTAAGAGTAATTATGCTGTGGTTAGATTTACCAATAGGTGCGAAGACAGCGTATTTATAGAGAGAAGGACTAGTAGTGAAACATAAGTCAAGGGTGTTGTAGAATTGGTTAGGACGATCCGGAATGTGTGTTGGTTCTTTAATCAGTTGCTCCAGATCATTGAGAATGCTGAATGATTCGGCCTCCCCTCCTGGAACCCAACCATTCAATGTTGTGTGCATTGAAATCCACTAAATAGAGGACCTCAGTATTTGGATGTGAAGATGTAGCAATCTCGTTGAGAAGGAGTTAGTTAGGTATTCAAAAAAGGTAGAAAAATCTGTTTTTTTGGGAGAACAGTAGCAGAAACACAAGATTATCTCATGTTCTATTTTCATTGTTGGCTTTGCTGTTTACTATAAAAATAAGGTTCCCAAAGAACAAACCAATATACCATATATATATATATATATATTATATATATATATATATATATATATATATATATATATATATATATATATATATATATATATATATATATATATATATATATATATATATATATATATATATATATAATATATATATATATATATATATATATATATATATATATATATATATATATATATAATATATATATATATATATATATATATATGATGATCTTTTTATGCAGTTTCTCTTATCTGAAAAACAGGGTTAACAATTTTTCTCGAAAGGGCATTCAATTTATAATCTATGATTACAAAAGTCCTTTCTAAATAAGTTTTGCAGATTTTAAGTTTTTTCTTGGTCTTCCTTCTCGTCTTTCTGTCATTTCTTTCTTCATTTGTCCCTTCCACTCTCGATTACAACCAAATCTATCTATCTATCTATTTATCTATCCATCTGTCTATCTATCTATCTATCTATCTATCTATCTATCTATATCTATCTATCTATCTATCTATCTATCTATCTATCTATCTATCTATCTATCTATCTATCTGTTTATCTATCTGTCTATCTATCTATTTATCGATTTATCTGTTGATTATTTGTTCATTGTCGAGGATATAATTATTATACGTAAGATACTTTAAAAATATAATTTTTAATTTTAATGGCTAAAATAAATTTTTATTCAAGTTTCTTCAATTTTTATCCTGGATTTTTATTGGAGTTTTTAACAACTATTGGTTAACATTAGTTGAATACAAGAGGAAGGCAAATATTTTCAGTCATTTTATTAATTTCAATAGAGGAAAACAGTATTTTGGAATAGAAGTTTGATTTCTAAGTATTTTTTAATTATTTTTTTTTTAATTAACTAGAAAAATGTTCTTTTAGTAATAAATTTATTGAATTAAAATTATTTCTATGAGTCAAGCTACAGAGAAACTGTTTTAAAAATACCTATTAAATTATGATAACTTTATTCTCAACGAAGACATAGTATAAATACTCGTATATATATAACGTAAGCGATACTTTTATTGTATACGTGGGTAGTGTCAACCAGAAGTTATGTTATTCTTGGCAAAAAAAAAAATAAATAAATAAATAAATAAATTAAAAATAAATAAAATAAATTTTTAAAAATTCCTTATAAAATTTTTAAACCAAATAAAGCTTTAATTAATTCTAAGTTAGATTTTCCTGTTTTATTTTATTATTTATATATTCCAATTTTTAGAATTTTATTTATTTAAGTTTTCTTACTACGTGAATAGATTTTTATTCAGCGGTGCACTTTACTCAGATGAGAAAAAAAAGATTTTGTTAGCTTATCATATCTAAAGTCTCCGAAAGATAAAAATATATTTATTTAAAAACAAAATCATCTTCAATACATCAAATATTAATTAAAACATTTTCGAAATTATGGAGCCTTCTCAATTATAATATCACTTTTATGAGAGAGATCCTACTGTATATGATTAGCCAGGAGCAAGGTAGAAGAACTCATCTTTATAAGGCAAAAAATTACAAAAACTGAGCCTCTCAAAATAGTATTTTTCTGTTAATTGCTTTCTTCTTATTTAGACGTAATATTTTTAAGTAACAATCATTCACCTTTACTTTGCACATGTCAGATTAAAAAAAGACCAAACTCCACTGAAACTGAAACGTAAATGGTATTATCAAGAATTAAATCGCCAAAATTTCAGTCTATTTTATCCTTGAACTCTAGAGTCTTATTCATTTCTTTTACACTTGTCATTTCATTCGATTTGAGGCACTTCCTTTTGTTTTTTTGCGAATTAGATAAAAATTTAATTGGTGGAGAAAATTTGAGGATTAGTTATTAAAAGTAAACCAACTAAATGATTGGAATCAATCTTTTAAAAACTCTAAGGAATGTAGAATTCAAATTTAAACTCATTCGCTCAGATTCTATCTAGATTATTCAAATCGTTATAAGAGTTTATTCTTCTTAAAGTACCTGCTTCTAATTACAAGAAAACAAGATTAAAAAATCCCTGTAAATAAAATGAGTGAATACAGATACTATTACACGATTCTTAATAGCTCTGCAAATAACAAGGTATTTGTTTAATGACTATTATTGTTAGATCTGTCATGAGATTACATGGAAATATCTAGTAGATTGGTGAAAATAATTTTTTGGAAGTCAAGACACCTAAAAGACTTTAAAAAAAATTGTGTGAAAATATATTTTAGAAAAGGAATGTTTTCCATTGTTTTGCATTTATATTTTCTCAATATCAGAAACTACCATTGTTAGTTAACTTATAACTCGGTTAACTCAAAAGAAAGGAAAATAGTACTAGAGTAACTTTAACCCTGAGTGCTTCATATATACTAATATACTATAATATATAATATATATATATATATATATATATATATATATATATATATATATATATATATATATATATATATATATATATATATATATATATATATATATATAATGTATAAAGATAATTTCTTGAAGTACTCTATCATATAAATATTCTTCAAGCCAAATAAAGCTTAAACCATTTTCCTTATCACGTCTTGTCCAATGAAAAAGGTAAAATAACAATAATTTTCAGACACTTAAATCACATTAACAACACATTTAATACAAAAAATATATATATTTGAAATATTATAAAAGGAATCTCTTTCAAGAATATAGAAAAATATTTCTATAATTATGATCGATTTGATTTGTTATTTTCTCTAATCGTTCCTTATTTATCAAGGAACGAAGTTAGTGTCATTTCGGATACAAAAACTCTTTTTAAACTTTGCCATTTTAATATGTCTCTTCTTCTTATTTATGAGTAATTAAGGTTCAAGGAAAAATACAAGTCCTTACTTTAAATCAGTAGTATTAAAATATATATATATATATATATATATATATATATATATATATATATATATATATATATAATATATATATATATATATATATATATATATATATATATATATATATATATATCATCCCAATCAGCGGAGCATCCTTATCAAAATTAACATTCGCATCCGTACTTGACGAAAACTCAATATCCGCATCCGCAAATGCGAAAATATAACATGACATCAAAAACAATTAAATATATATTAATATGCATTATATATATATATATATATATATATATATATATATATATATATATATATATATATATATATATATATATATATATATATATATATCCATACAGAGATGGAATATATTAAAATACTTTTTTATATTTAAAATTCCCTAAGTTTCAAGTGGAAAAAAGTATTAGAAAGTTTCTCACTAATATCTTCAGACCCACTTTTCATTTTCCTACTTTACCCAAACAAAATATTACTTAAAACTTTCGTATATAGGATCACTTACATCTCAACTTAATAGAAATATTCTTACAATAATTGAAGCTACATTCCCGCAAATAAGAGTTCATTCTAATAAATTATAACTCCTTCTCAATTATTTATTTATTTAAGTGTGCCAGCTGTATTGCGGATTGTGTAGGCCAAATTGGTCTACAATTAAAAGTGAGGATTGATAAGCATAGAGAAGTTTCCTTTAGAACTGATCTTCTTCTTTGTTCTCTTGAACACTCTGCCATAAAAGACCTTGGGGATACCCACCCTTTTTCTTCTTCTGATTTCTCCATCCTTCAAATGCGTCTTCCCTTCTTGATCGTAGGATTTTCAAGTCTTATATATAAAAATTCATTGGGCATCCTAAAATGATCAAGTTTCTTCTATTATATTTTTCATTCAATAATGAAGTCCTTTATCCCAAAATGGTGCAGGTTTTTTATTTTTTTTGTTATTTCAGTATCTATATTATTACTTTATTTTTTATTATTTTATTATAATTTTACTATTTTAAAGATATTTAAATATTATATATATATATATATAATATATATATATATATATATATATATATATATATATTATATATATATATATATATATATATATATATATATATATATATATTATATATAATAAACTGTAATAGCTATTACATATGGATTCATTCCTACCCATGTGTTGAAATCGCACTTCTTTTAATCACACAGGCAGGCAGAGAATTCATTTTAACCTTGCTTTTTAACACTTTGTGTACCATTTCTCCCTTATTTCGACTAATTGGTGACACATGTGTTGATCTTCTACTTCTGGAATATATTTTCAATTGTACCTTAAAGGTTT
>SEYY01018166.1:25000-27702 GCA_009176605.1 Armadillidium nasatum
ATTTTGGTACTGGTTGATTCAACCAGCATGAGAGAAAGATTCCTTCATTTTGGTATTGGTTGAATGACCTTACTCTTAAAGCAAGAGAGAAAGATTCCCTCATTTTGTATTAGTTGAGTGACCTCATTCTTCCAGCAGGAGAGAAATATTCCCCCATATTGGTATTAGTTGAGTGACCTCACTTCCAGAAGGAGGGAAATATTCCTCCATTTTGGTACTGGTTGAATGACCTCCCTCTTCCATCAGGAGAGAAAGATTCCCCCATTTTGGTATTGGTTGAATGACCTCACTCTTCCAGCATGGAGAGAAAGATTCCCCATTTTGGTATTGGTTGAATGACCTCACTCTTCCAGCAGGAGAGAAAGATTCCCCCATTTTGGTACTGGTTGAATGACCTCACTCTTCCATCAGGAGAGAAAGATTCCCCCATTTTGGTATTGGTTGAATGACCTCACTCTTCCAGCAGGAGAGAAAGATTCCCCCATTTTGGTACTGGTTGAATGACCCCACTCTTCCATCAGGAGAGAAAGATTCCCCCATTTTGGTATTGGTTGAATGATCTCACTCTTCCATCAGGAGAGAAAGATTCCCTCATTTTGGTATTGGTTGAATGACCTCACTCTTTCAGCATGAGAGAAAGATTCCCCCATTTTGGTATTGGTTGAATTACCTCACTCTTAACGCAAGAGAGAAAGATTCCCTCATTTTGGTATTGGTTGAATGACTTCACTCCTCCAGCAGAAGAGAAAGATTGAAGGGGAAAAGCATTTATGAAATAATTTTATATTTGGTAAACAGTTTCCTAGGGTGGTAAAATTTTGTTCTCAAATTTCTAATTATGAATATCGATTTTTTTACGATATAATGACTAAGACACTCGTAATCTTGGTAGAAAAATAATGAGTTTCTAATTATCCTTTTAATCACAGATTTGTTCTTCATTTCCATGATCTATATTTTCATATGTTGTCACAAAAACCTTTCTATCTAAAGAAACATTTCAAGGTTGCCATCGATACATTCCAAATATAAACAATATATAAGAAAAATTAAAGATTTAAATAATAATGAAGCTGTTTTCTTTATTAAAACTCCAAATTTACCAAAATTCTCTTCAACATCCACTACACCTTCCGAACTCTAAACCATGTCTCTCTCATTACTAAAACTTTGAATTAAACCTATTAAACCATTTATTAATTTATGTCTTTCTTAACAAATTAACAAATTCCTTCTGATGGTTCTCTCTCTCTCTCTCTCTCTCTCTCTCTCTCTCTCTCTCTCTCTCTCTCTCTCTCTCTCTCTCTCTCTCTCTCTCTATATATATATATATATATATATATATATATATATATATATATATATATATATATATATATATATATATATATATATATATATATATATATATATATATATATATATATATATATATATATATATATATATATATATATATATATATATATATATATATATATATATATATATATATATATATATATATATATATATATATATATATATATATATATATATATATATATATATATATATATATATATATATATATGTGATGTATGTAACATCCGCATCCGCAGCTTATGATTTTGCAATATCCGCATTGCATCCTCAGTTCATGATTTTGCAATATCCGCATCCGCATCTGCATCCATCCGCGAATTATTAAATGCGAATGTATAAAATTTTGTATGTTATTAATTTGTTGTCTAATATTTGATTAATATTTTGGATATCATGAATAAGAAAATAATTATTTTTCATATATATATATATATATATATATATATATATATATATATATATATATATATATATATATATATATATATATATATATATATATATATATATATATATATATATATATATATATAGTCTTCCTTTCCTCCTTTAATTCGCTGATGGTTCTGTTGCTAAGACTCCAACTGAAAAGGCTAATCGCTTTGGTCTCCTGTTCTAATCTAATTCAATTCTTAACGACTCCGGCAATCCTCCTCCTACTTCCTCTCTTCTCAGATGTCTCATGCCTTCACTTGTGATTATATTTGATCAGGTGCATGGATTTCTGGAATCTATGAACGTTAGGAAGGCAAACGGCCCGGTGGCATTCCTCCCCGAGTTTTAAGAGAGTTTGCTTCTGAGCTGGCTCCGTCCCTCGTTCAACTTTTCCCTCTATGCCTCAATCCTAGAACTTTCCCTCAATGTTGGAAACGCACATTAGTTCAACCTATTCCGAAGAAAGGTAGCATCTCTGATCCTTCTAACTATCGCCCTATAGCTCTCACTTGTATTCTGTCTAAGATCTTTGAAACCTTTCTCAACTCTCATTTCTTGGATCATCTGGATTCCCATTCCCTTCTTTCTGATCATCAGTATGGCTTTCGACGTTCGAAGTCTACTGGTGGTATACTTTCCTATCTCACAGATTTATGCTCTTCTGTCCTTAAGGACCATGGGGAGACTGGTGTGGTGGCGCTTGATATATCTAAGGCATTTGACCTGGTATTGCATACGGCACTGTTTTCCAAACTTTCTCCTTTGGATTTTCTCCTCTTTACTTACTTATGTCTAGCTTTCTTTCTAATTATTTCATTCCGATTTGTTGATGGGGTGACTTCTTCTTCCATTTATGTCAATAGTGATGTTCCTCAGGGTTCTGACTTGTCCCCTACTCTATT
>SEYY01018169.1:0-5000 GCA_009176605.1 Armadillidium nasatum
GATCAGTATGCAATATAAAGTTCTGTCCCAACAAAAATGGTCTGAAACTCTTTACACCCCACCTAATTGCTAATAGTTCTCTTTCAATAGTTGAATACTTCCTTTCGCATTCGTTGAAAACATGAGAGTCGTAGGCAATAATTCTTTTAACATTATTCTGTTTCTGGCAAAGGCTAGACCCCATCCCTATTCCGCTAGCGTCAACAAACAATTCAAATTTTTCGGCATTCCTTGAAAAGTCGGGGAAAGCTAATTCAACAGATTCTTGCATACATTTCTTCAATTTGTCAAATGCTCTTCTTCGCTCATCAGTCCATTCTATGATTTCTCTTTTGTTGCCCCCTGTCAGCTCACTTAGAGGGGCTGCAATGCTTGAACAATTCTCAATAAACTTTCTTTGAAAGTTAATTAAGCCTAAAAATCTTCTTAAGTCACTCACAGTTCTTGGTAAAGCAAAGTTTTCAACTTTATTGACATATTCTGGCAACTTTTTTAAACCATTCCTCCCCACTATATGCCCAAGAAATTGGACCTCTTTCTGCACCCATTTACACTTACTAACTTTAATTTTCATACCGGCTTCCTCTAATCTCTTAAGTACTTTCTCAATTATGTCCAAATGCTCTTCCAAACTTCCAGATATGATCAAAAGATCGTCCAAATAAACTATTACTTTTGTCCATGGTAACCCACTCATGATTCTCTGCATTTCGCGCTGAAATCCACTTGGGGCTGTTTTTAAGCCAAAGCTCATGCTCTTGAACCTATACTGTCCACTGACAGTCGAAAAGGTAGTATAATCTCTACTACTTTCATCTAGTGGCATTTGATAATATCCTCTAACTAAATCTAAATTCGTAAAATATTTCATTCCATTTAACCCGAAAATAGTTTCTGTTAGGTTAGGCATAGGGAACTTATCAGCTTTCATTACGGTATTTAGGCGTCTATAATCTACACACAGCCTCAAGGACCCATCTTTCTTTCGAACCGGCACCACAGGAGAACTCCACTCAGATGCACATGGTTCTACGATATCTAATAAACACAACTCTTTGACCTGACTTTCTATTTCCTCGTTTATCTCCCTATTAAACCTTCGTGGTCTTTGATATATTGGTGTGTAATCATGTAACTTAATCTTTAGAGACTTCATTTTTGCCCTCCCTACGTCAGAATCATTTTTACTAAAAACTGATCGATATTTACACAAAACGTTTAAAACACGGTTTCTTTCATCATTACTTAATTCTTCCGTAAAATTTATTTCATTTATTAATCTTTCTCTATCCCATTCTCTTGTTTCTGCAAGGCGTACCTCTGGTTCGTGAACAAGAGTATTAATCAAAAAATCACTACTGTCAAATTTACTCAATGCTTCACTATTCACTACTGAAAAAGCATTTCCCAATTTTTCCCCCTTTCTCAAGCCCAATTTACCAGCAATTAACTTCTTAATTAAAATTTTACATTCTAAATTACTCCAATCTATTAAACCAGACCAAATTTGAATAAGTTTATTATACTTAGGAGCCACCCAATCACTGTCAACGAACAACAAATCTTCTGAAACTTGATTACATTTAGGACAATGCTTCCTCAATTTAAACCCATCTGGAGGCAGATGTACTTCAATGGGAATCCACTTATCACTTTCAATTACTGTACTTTTAGAAATAAACACAGGCACAAATGAAATGTTCCTAAAACATTGATCAGAATTATGACCCAAATATAATTCTTCAGATTCCCCTAAATTATTCTGACGGGTAAATTTTCTTGCTACTATGTCTAATTTTATTCTATTAGATATTAAATATGGCATTCCCAAAATAACATTTACCTTTAAATGTTCGACTACCACAAAATCGAACATACCATAATCAATACCATGAATTGAGATACTAAGGTTAGCAACTTTCTTTACGCCTATGCTGTAATTTGGGTCACCTATCCCCCTTAAGTTCATACTTACATTTCTTACAGTTACATCAGGAATTCTTCTTAATGCAAATTCATCAATTATGCTAAACTGAGAACCTGAATCTATTATAGCTAATTGTTCTACACCATTGAGCGTTATCACAAACTCCATTAAACTTTCCACCTCTAAATCTCTATTATTATTCTTCTCACTCACTTTAGTGGCTAAAACAACCGTATTCAATATTTTCACAGGGTTACCCCCATGATGTCTGTCTTTAGGGACTCTCTGGGGCATAGGGACACAATTCATATCACTATTAGAGCTTAACACATATTCCGGAGCCTCCGGATTTAATTTAAATCTGTCGTGGTGATCCGGGTCTTTATCTGTAGAAAAATTTCCTATTGTTGGCTCCAGCACACTCCCGGTAATGGCGGAGCAGTCTCGTTTCCCGAAACCTCCCTTTCGTTTTCTTTACGCCATATTTCAAATTTTTGCTTTACAGGACATGATTCCAATGCGTGAGTTTTCTCATCACAAAATGGGCACTTATTTTCAAATTTCCGCTCCCTTCTGTAATCTCTCTGACTCTGTTCAGCATTACCAGTCTGGCGATTTTGATTGCTTCTTTCATTAAACTCACCTCTTAAATCACAATCTGCTATTTTATGTCTGTCACTTCCGCAAACTAAACACCATCCGTTTAATTTCCAGCAATTTCGTTTAATGTGCCCACGTTTCTTACAGTAATTGCACGTTACATTTCTAGATTCTACCCTATTTTCTTCTCTATCAATGTTTTGACGACGAAACCTTCCATAATCATTAAGCCTAGAATCTGAAGATTGGACTCTGCTAGTCAGTGGTCCTGGTCCCATCCTCCTATCCTCATTTAAAGTTGCCCATACTGGGAGTGCAGTGTTCTTTTGTCTCTCTGTCTTCTTGTTCTTCTATCTCATCTTCATCTTTTGCCCAACTAATCACATCTTTCCATCTCACTCTTGTACCTTCTTTTTCGTGTCCCATTCTTAACTTAAATCTTCTTGCAGTTTTCTTCGGTAAACAATTTAAAAACTGCTTCTTCAAAACTTCAACATCTCTCTGTTCTGACGGAGTCGCTGCTTCATATGTCGTTTGTAATCTAAGAGCAAAATCACTATATCTCTCATTTGCTCTTTTCTCAATTCTCCAAAATTCTCTTTGCAAATCTAATATTTCATTTTCATTCTCTTCCTTACACCAACTCTTCAGTCTTAATACAATAGTGGAGTAACTTAACTTTGCTCGATATATACTATAATATGTTCTTAAGGCAGATCCTTCCAAAAAATTTCTTAATTCTACGGCCCATCGATTTTTATCTTTGCCAAGCTGTTCCTTTGCATATCGTTCAAAATCTTCAATGAATGCCTCAAAATTTTGAATTTTTTCAATCCCATATTTTAATGGTCTTACAGCCTTTACATTGTCTCTACTAAAACTTTTGAGTACTTCCAATAGCTCACCTGCTAATATAATAAAAATCCTATTAACAGCTTTCTTAGAGTCCATTCCAGTTTTTTCTAACTCAACTAATCTCTTCAACCACATTTGACCACCTTTCCCAAATTCTTCAATTTCTGAATCTTCATTGGAATCAGAACTACCATCAACTGTATATTTTCTATTTCCTTTTGTAGCTTTCGATTTATATTTACGGTTTTTCTTTTCAGAACTACTTTCGCTATACTCACTATTTTCGCTATCAAATGCACTATTTTCTGTCAAGTCCTTGTAAATATTTTTTAAATCATATTTAATCTTTGTCTCCTTTTGTACTTTCTTTTCCTTATTACCTAAATCAGGATTCGGCATTTTCATACGAACGGCTTGACAAAGGCCTTCTAACATAGAATACATAACCTCTAAATTTAAATCATCAGCTTCATTAGCCAGAGACGTTTGCAATTCTGTGAGCAAGTTTAAAGATCTCAAACCTCCTTTAGCTCCACCAACAGCTCCGTCAGCTCCGGATAAATTAATATCATCCATAACTACTATTTAAGAAAAAACACTTCACAAAGCTCTAAAAAAAATTTATCGAAAGAAAAAAAGAAACACGGAAAAACTTTTATTTTTAGCTGACTGATAAACTTACTTTTTCGGAGTTAATTAAATAAATTTCCTTCAGAAAACGATATCTTGAAGCAGTGAAAAAAAAACTTACAGTTGCTTGCCTCCTCTCTCTTCTCCGACAAAAGACTTCTTCGGGCGCCAGTGTAATCGCTTAGTGTGTAGATGTTAATTATTTGTACGATTAATTTTTTTGTTCTTCAGGGTTCAGCCTTTTTCGGAGCTCCTAAACTAGGGTAGAGAAGAGGACAAAAACAACACAATTTATAAACAACAGTATTTTTCAATATGTTAATATATACATATATAAATATATAAATATATTTATATACAGGACCTAAGCTCAGCTAAACCTATCTAAAAACTATTCCTAAAAATACAAAGGCAAATGCAATTTATATTTACAAAAGGTTTATTTACTGGCGATCAAAAATCGGTACCGAATACTTATAAATATACAGAGTTCTTATACTCGTGATCTTTCCAAGTGAAGACTTTGTACTTTCCCAATTTTTACTATGGCTCCTTTTCAAATTCACAATCTTGTGGCTAACTCTTGGATTCCAGGTTTCCACTGTTGTCCTTTTTAAGTTTCCAATCTTGTGGCCAATTCTTGAGGAGACAATACAAATAGGTAGAGACTTTGGGGAGTAGAAACTATTGAACACCTCCCAGACCAAAACTCGACTTCCAGACTAGAAACCTCTTGATCTCCAGACAAACTCTTGACCTCCAGATTTAAACCTATCGATAATAAAACCGACAGTTACAAGTTCCATTATTATAATAATAATAATAATAATAATAATAATAATAATAATAATAATAATAATAATAATAATAATAATAATAATAATAATAATAATAATCTTAACCTTACCCGTATTATCGGGTTCCAGAGACGTAGGCTATGTTCTTCGCTTCTTTAGGACTTCGCTTTTATTATGCAGATACAGAGTTA
>SEYY01018174.1:7500-13424 GCA_009176605.1 Armadillidium nasatum
TATATATATATATATATATATATATATATATATATATATATATATATATATATATATATATATATATATATATATATATATATTATATATATATATATGAGATTAAAGATTAGGAAAATGGACTGGAGGGACTGCAGAAGGAGGAAGAGGAGGGAGAGAGGGAGGGAGGGATAAAAAGAATCAGTTTTCAAAGCTGGAATTTGGAATACTCTTTTATACTTACTCATATTTCAGTCTACACTGATCTATCTATCTATCTATCTATCTATCTATCTATCTATCAAAGTCTGTCTATCTAGCATGTGTATCCACCAAACGTATCTATTTAATTTATATAATCTATTTATCTATTTTTTTAAAAATATTAGATAGATAGATATATATTCTACGGGAATAGTATATGGAGAATGTTTTATTAAGAGAAAGAATGACAGCAATAAATAACTCTAAATTTTAAATATGGTTTCGTTCTATTGTAATTCCTTTAAGAATTATTTAGAATTGTAAATGAGTTACCGTGATGAAACACTGAATCGTGATATTTATTATTTCAAGAATTGATGTTAATGGAGAAGGACATATAAATTGATAACCTTATCAAAAGGAATGGGATAAATGTTTGATTTGTTCAGAGTAAAATTATTAATGTAATTCATGAGGGTAGACCTAAAAAAAGTATGTGTATATTATGGAAGCGATTTCTATCGAAATATATTGAACCTGTGTTATGCAAATAACTCTGTAATTGGTATCATTTTAAATCTGAATTTTAATAAAATTTTGATTTTGAATATATATCTTCCCCACTTTTAAAGAGATAATGAGATAGTAGTTAATTATGTATATTGATAATTTAGCTGAGATTGAAGGCGTTGATAAAGGGTACAAGTCAGGATTCTCTAAATATAATAGGAGATTTCAACTCTGATTTTGATGATTCAGCATTTGGTAAGTTAATGAAGGAATTAACTTGTAGTGGATAAACGTTTGCCAAAGGATTTATTTACTTATCTTTATTCAGATCATAATGCGACATCGTGACTTGAGCATGTAAAATGTTCAGAAAATTTAAACAAAATTTTTAGGAAGGTTGGAATATTGTATAACTTATGTTTATATGATCACTTTCCCCTATCGTGTAGCTTTGATACAGGTGAGTGTATTCAGTTGTTGAATCATGAAATTGCAGATAATAAATTCGTATATTGGAACAAACCTACGACCAATGAAATGAATGAATATGCTTTTAATTGTGTGTGATGATTACAATTTTATAAAAAATGAAGTAACCTTTTTTTAACAAATATAACTGTAAAAATAAGAATTTTCTGGATATGATACATGTATGGTATAAAAATACGTGTAATATGTTACAAATAGCAAGTAAAATATTTTCTGTGGATTGCAAAAAAAAGTTAAAAAATGTGTACGGGGATAGAATGATAATTTAAATAATTGCATAAAGAAACGAATTTAAGATTTAAGAAATGGAAAATAAATTTTAAAAAAAAGCAACAAAAAAAAAAAAAAAACGAAATGGTGAGGATTTTAATAAATGTGTTTTAGACTAGAGTTAAATTCAAGTTTGCAGTAAAACAATATAGATCTAATGAAAATACAATTAGAAATGAAAAATTTATTAATAGTTTCAATAATAAAAATGCGAAAAAAAATTTGTAATATAATTAGTAAAGAAAATAAAACTTAAAAAAATTGCATAAAAAATAGATGGTGAAACAAACGAAAAAGAAATTGAAGAAAAACTCTCTAGTAAATTTTGATGATTTCTGTAAGTCGAAATTAATAGTTTAAATAAATGTGTTTCCTTATGTTTTGTTTATGAAATATTTAATGCTACGAAAAAATCAGAGAATTAATTAATAAAATGAAACCTACACTTGGTCCTGATGGAATACATCTATATCATTTAAAGTATGAAAATTCAAAATTAAATAGACTTATAACTAAGTTTATTAATTTCATGTTTAATACATAATTACATCCCTGAAGGATTTCTTAAAGGAGTGATAACTCCGATCATAAAAATAATTATAGGGACAGGACGGACTCTGATAACTATAAAAAAAATCATGATGCTTTTCGTGTTTTTTTTTTTTTTTTTTTTAATTGCTTGAGAATGGACTTTTCAATATTGTAGAAGACTATGTGTGTATTGTACGATAGACAACATGGATTTAGACCCAGATATTCAACTGAAACTGGCGTTTGCTCGTTTTAAAGGAAACAATTGGTAACTACAGCAATAATGGTTCTTCTGTTTTATGCCGTCCTTTTGAATCTATCAAAAGCATTTGATAAAGTAAATCATCAAATTCTATTAAAAAATTTCAAGAAAATGCAAATCCCGAATATTGTATTTAATATTTTGGTTAGTATTTATTGTAATCAATACGACTGTGTTAAATTTTAAGATAGTATTTAATGAATAGCGCATGAGGAATGGTGTGAGACAGGGTGGAATTTTCTCCTCTATTAACTTTTTAACATTTATATTAATGATTTTATAAAAGATATTGTAAAAAGTAGATAAGGCACCAAAATAGGAATATTCATATCGAATATAGTAATGTATGCAGATAATTTGGTTTTTATTAGCTCTCTCAGTGGATGGTATTCAGAAACTAATAAATATTGCAGAAATGATTATTAGTGATTTATGTTTGAGTATCATCTATAGTAAAAGTGCAATCATAAATTTTTGTAAAAAATCTTAGAGATTTGGAGGGTTGTATTAAAATAATAAGTTCTCAGGATTTTTTAAAATATGTGACTGAGATCAAATATCTTGGTTTTATTTTAAATGAAATCTTAGATTATAGATCAGATATGAAAAGGATTAGAGATAAATTCTTGGGAATGTTTAATGTTTTCTGAGAAGATTTAATTTTGTAAATGAATATATATTGATGTATTTAGTCAGGTCATACTGTATGCCTTTTTACGGAGCAAATTTTTGGGCAAATAAGTCAAATGTACAGGTAGTTTTGAAGTACCTTCACATAATGCATTTAAATTTTTAAGAGGTTTCTAGTAGAATTAATAATCATCTAATTTGTAATTGCATGAATATATTGATGATTAATCATTACTTAAATTGCCCCAACTTATGTACTCTCTTTAGATTACTTAACAAACCATGTTATTTGTGCAAAAAAATTGTTTTCTTTTTTAAGACAGGAACATTAGCAAAAAATGTAGATAAGACATTTATGAAATTGTACGGAGTGGTTAAAGATATATTATAGAAGTGATTAATTTAATCAATTTGTATTTAACATTTAAATTTATAATAAGTGTTTTTATTTTATTTTTATTTCTTTATTTAAATAGAGAATTAAAGACTAAAAGACTATCTATCTATGCATCTATTTGTGTACGTATTGAGTGTACCTTCGTATGCAATCTATCTACTTCCTTATCTATTTACCAATGTGTGTGTGTTCCTTCGTATTCAGTCTATCTATTCTCTCTATATACAATATAGCTAATATCTAATTTTTAATCTATCTATCTATCTATGTGAGTGATCCTTAGTACGCATTCTTTCTACTTATGTATGTAATATCTATCTATATCTATCTATCTATCTATCTATCTATCTATCTATCTATCTATCTATCTATCTGTGTGATTCTTTCTTATACATAGAGTCTACGATATTATTAATAAACGTTTGAGTAAGGCAGCAGCGCGTGCTCTTAAGTGGAGCATATGTTAATTAATTTGAGGTTGGAATTGGAGATTATTTCTCCAAAAATGAGAATTAATAGTGGAAGAGACTCGGTAGGAATCGTCTATCCAATTTTCAGGAATGACTCTATTGATAACGCTTAAAGCAAGGTTGTCTTATTTGTTTGTCTATAGAGGGGGTGGGATTGAGGAGAGGGGGCTGGATTGGTTGCATAATTAAGAGATGCTGTAGAATGGAGGAAGAAAAGTGTATCTGCTATAATTTTAAATAATATTATATTGTTGTTCATGGAAGGCTCTTTAAGATAGTAGAGCGAACACATTCACGCACGTAAATAAAGACACCCACCCCCCTCACACAGATATATATATATATATATATATATATATATATATATATATATATATATATATATATATATATATATATATATATATATATATATATATATATATATATATATATGTATGTATGTATATACATTAGTGTTTGTGTGTGCTTGTGTGTATGTTCCCGAAAGTTGTAATTACTTTGTATTGCTTTCAAGTTGATGCTCTTATAAAGGGAATTTGAAAAGAGAAATGTAGATTTGATCTTTAATATTTAACTTACTTTGCCTTGCAATAATATTCAAAGTAAAATATGTTACGTATTATTATTATTATTATTTAAAATTACTGCAATATTTCGTAATATTGTCATTAAAATATTACAATTATTATGTAAAATCACTGTAATGTAATATCATTATTATTATTATTTATTAATTATTATTATTATTATTATTATTATTATTATTATTATTATTATTATTATTATTATTATTATTATTATTATTATTATTAAAAATCGCTGTAATATTTCATAATATTGTCATAATATTACAATTATTATATAAAATCACTGTAATGTTAAGTAATATTATTATTATTGTTATTATTATTATTATTTATTATTATTATTATTATTATTATTATTATTATTATTATTATTATTATTATTTCCTTTTGCATATTATTAATATTCCTTATTTATTTATTATTATTACTAATGCTATTATTATAATTATCGTTGCTATCACTAATGTTATTACTATGTTACTTTTTATTTTTGTCATTGTTTTATTATTACTATTATTGCCGCTATTATTATTATTTTTATTATTTTTATTACTATTTATTATTATTATTATTATTATTATTATCAGCATTATTACTATTATTATTTATTTTTGTCTACTATTATTATATTTACTATTTATATTTTTATTTATATACCTATATACTCTCTATATATTTATATACTTATATACTCTCTCTATACCTATTCCCTTCATCTCGTGAGAAGGCGGTGGTAAACCAGACCAATACATCTGGAACACATAAACCTGTACCGACCTTAAATTTGTCTTGGGAAACAAAAAAAATTTCAAAAAAAGAAAAAAAATTTTGTTGCTATTATTATTATTATTATTTTTTTTTTTATTGTTATTATTATTTTATTATTATTATTATTATTATTATTATTATTATTTTTTATGTTAATATTCTTATTATTATTATTGTCTTACAAGTATAATCATTGATGCTGTCCCTTCTTTTATTATTATTAATATTATTATTATTATTATTATTATTATTATTATTATTATTATTATTATTATTATTATTATTATTATTATTAACATTATTACTATTATTACTAGTATTATTATTACTAGTTTTTTTTACTACATATGCGGAAGAAATCCCTATAATTCTAGCGACATCACACATTAACAATAATGCTGTACTATTTTCTTGTATTATAAATAATAATATTAGTATTATAAATAAATACTATTTTCTGGAGATGATATTTATAATAATTATAATTACAATTATTATTATCATTACTATTATTATTATTGTTATTATTGTTATTGTCCTTGATGTCGTTAACTCATTATTATTACCATTACTAGCTACTATTATAACTACAATTGTCATTAATTTATATTATTATGGGTACTGTTGTATTTAACTTTTATTACTACTATTATTATTATTGCTATTGCTATATTTATTATTGCTCATTATATTTATTCATCATATTTGTATAATAATGTATATCAAATTATATTGATGTAATATTTATCAACTAAACTTTGGGGTTCAAAGGAAACCAATGTGCTTCCCCTTAGAAGCCCCTTTTCAGAGTAATGTACAGCTAA
>SEYY01018175.1:5000-15522 GCA_009176605.1 Armadillidium nasatum
ACTGAGACACTCATATATATATATATATATATATATATATATATATATATATATATATATATATATATATATATATATATATATATATATATATATATATATATCTATATATATATATATATATATATAATATATATATATATATATATATATATATATATATATATATATATATATATATATATATATCTAATTACTTAATATAATTAATAATACCAAACCAATTAATCCTTAATAGCTTTATTAAAATGGCAAGAATTGAAATGAGCTGAAAATTAAGAAGCATCAATGCCTCACACAAAATATGGGTATAATCTAATAAAAGCACAAGATATATTTAAAACAAGATTGTGCACTTTATTATCTTCTATGTTAATTAGCTGTGATTGATAATTTCGGGTTTTGATTAGATGTTGTTGGACTCGCCTTTGAATTTACAAGAAGCGATTCTCCACCCGGCTGTATCGGCAGCACAACTAACTCCAGCTCTTATTTTAAACACATTCTATTCAGGCTCTTCTAACGTCATAGGGCATTCTATTCCATCATTGGCTAGTTTAAAAGCTATATTCATATGGCATTATTATTATGCATATTCAAAACTATTCTTTGTTTAGAATCCTCAAATTAATTGATATGTAGCAACAATAAGTACTATCCCCATTAAGGTTTAATAAAACAATAGATAAAATTTACATAAAGATCTGCCATACATAAAATAACTTTGAAACGGATGCCAGTCGATACAAATTCTTTATCAACAGGAAAGGGGGAGGCGAGGAGTTGTGCTAAAATAGTTATATATATATATATATATATATTATATATATAATATATATATATATATATATATATATATATATATATATATATATATATATATATATATATATATATATATATATATATATATATTATATATATATAATATTATAATAATTACTTGAGGTTGTGATCTATTTTGTATCACAACTTCTTTCTCTAATATTAAATCCATATTAAACTTATAGTATATAAAATACTCGGTTGAAACTTATTTTTTAAGTTTATGGGGACCGTCCAAGCGTAAAAAAAGTTGTCTAGAAGATCTTCATATTTAACATATCTAAAGGGAAACCCTTCTTCATTTGTCCTTTTTGTTTTAGAAAAAGCTATGGGAAAGTTTTTTTTTAACAGGGTTTTGAACCCCCCTTTATGTTTTTCTGACTTTTTTTTACAAAATCCTTAATGAAATACATAATATTTAATATTTTTTTGTTTTTTTCGTTGAGGAATTGGAAATATATGTAGCTTTTAAAAAAATGCTTAACAAAGTTGATAGCTTTTGGTATAGGTAGTTTGGTATTCGCCTAAACTCATTTGAAATTTTTTTTGTTTTTTTTTTTTTTTCAAAATTTGTACTACTTTCACCTTTGTTTTAATAGATCCGAAGTTATTTCCTAGTTCAAACTTCGTTGGTACTTCCCGCGAAGTGTTTCTAGTTCACACAGAAAATTTGAAGAAAATCCATGAGAAACTTTTTTTTGGCAAATTTTTTTCTCTAAAAAGTGATATTGCGTGAAAATAACATAAACGTAAAAACGTAAATACGTAAAATTACGTTCTATGTTTGACTGATCATATCTCAGCAACCATTTGGAGTTATGAAAAACTAATTACATATTTGGAATCAGGAGGATATTTGCTATAAGAATATGTTTTAAAAAATGTAAAAATTTAAGAAATAAAAAATTTTTCTTTGAGGGTGATTTGCCGACATTTTCAATATCGTTGAAAGGTGTCACTTGAAAAGTCTTTTCCTCAGGAACCATTGGGAATTATGAAAAACTAAATACAGATTTGGAATCAGCATAGATTTTACTATAAAATTGCTTAAAAACTAAAAATATTTCCCCCCAAAAGTTGGAGTCTCTATTAGTGGGGCTCGCCCCGTTTGAGATTTTTTTAGTGGTCATATCTCGGCAACCGTTTGGAAATATGAAAACTAATTACATATTTGGAATCAGCAGAAAATTTGCTATTAGAATGTTTCAAAAAAAATTTTAAAAACTCCACACCCTAAAATAAGTGCATGGCATACGCCCATTTAACATTTTCAAGGTCATTCGACATGTGTCACTTTAAAAGTCTTTTTCTCAGGAACCGCTTGGAATTTTAAAAAACTGATTACAGATTTGGAATCGGCATAGCTTCTACTATAAAACTGATGAAAAAAGAGGAAAATTTTACTAATAATTTCCCCCCCCCCAAAAAAAAAGACGAACATACTCTTGGACGATCCCCTTATGGATTCCTTTAAAAGACAAAAAAGAAATTTAAGTTTCCGAAAATTTATTAGAATTTTTAGGATAAGAAGATATTAATGAAAGATCGAGATAAGAAATATATATATTTAAAAATATATATATATTTTTGTTAGGACCCAAAATAGGTTTCAACTAAATTATCATGAAGGAAAAGTTGTCTATATATCAGAAGTGGGTTTGTACGAATTAATATTTTAATCTAAATTGTGTATCACTAAAAAAAAATAAAAATCTGCTGATATTGAAGATAAATTAAACTATAATGAAATAAATAGTGAACGAACCCTGAAACGGATCCCCTAACTGAAAAGAATTTTTAGTTGATTAAATATGGTTTTTATTCTTCAAAATTACCTAATGTTGAAAATGAAGGTAAAAATTATTGTACATAGAAATAAATACCGAATGTGTGCAGAAACGGCACCCTTTTATAAATATTCTTCACCCAAATATCGTTTTTATAAATGAATCTGGTTTATATTCTTTATTATTTAGATTTCAAGTACGATTCATAAAAAGACACATTTTCAAGGCTCTTCGAAAAGCATGTATATATATTGAAGATAAATTGCTGTATAGAGAAATCAAAATTGAATTAGCTGCTTTTCACAGATCCCTCACTGTAAATTTTCAAGCAAATACTATTTTTATAAACGAATCTGGATTTTATTCTTTAATATTATATTCTAAATTGCCTCAAGCAAAAGAATGATGTTTATAAGATAAATTAACGTATAATGAAGTAAATAGTTAGGGGGTGGGGGTGAAACGTCCCTCCCTCTTTGAGACACATTAAAGAATTTTTTTCTATAATAAATGAATATCATTTCAATGCATTAGAAAAATGAAGAAAAGAGTAATCAAAAACATCCCTTTCTATTATCATCAATAAACTGTAGAGATCTGGTTATTTGGGAATCTGGATACGGAAAAACAAATTTACTTTTGAGATTACTACTTCTAAACGAAAGGTTAGACTATGAAAATTTTTTAATATTCGGGAAATCTTTACATCAGCCCGAATTCAAACTTTTAATATCAGGATTCGATAAAAGATTTAATAAAAATGAAGTTCTTTATTTATTGAAGAATGGAAGAGGAAAGATTAATTTGTTTGTAAAGGATTATTTATGAAGAAACCGAAATCAAAATATAAATAAAACTACTTTGAAGATTCTGAGAATATTCCAGATGCAAAAAATATCAATAACAAGAATAAAAATTTATTCGTATTCGATGATATGATGACCAATAGATCAGAGTAAAGCAGAAGATTTTTATACAAGAGGATGACATAGAAATACATTTACAGAAGATAAATAGTTTTATGAAAGATAATAATTTTTCAAAAATAATTTAAAAAAAAGGAGAAGGATTTAAAACTCACTAAATTTTTACAATTTTACTTAAAATATATGGACAGTTATTTATACACTATTAAAAGTAAAAAAAATATATAAAATATATGGGGGTAAATTTGGGAGTATGCATTCTTCCATTGCTGAGATTTTTCCTTTTTCTGTAGTAAGAGTCTACAATTTATGGGTGAGCCAAGTCTGAAATAAATTTTGTAGACTAGTTTTTAGCCTTCATACATAAAACAAAATTTGATTGAATTAATCTAATTTTAAAATTTATTTAAATTGTAGAAACTAAATATTATATATAATTTGGGATCCCTTTCTTTTTACTCATTTATTTCCCAAAGCAAATAAAAAGGCAATTATTACTGGTTTAATCAGGTAAACTAGTTTAAAATTTTACTAACCCTTTTATTGTGAGTATTTACAACCAAATCATTTTTTGTTGATGTTCTTCTTAAACTGGATTTGGCTTCATAAGATTATTTCATCCAGTTTGGAGTTATAATTTTCATAAGAAGCTTTGGACTTAGAATAATAAAAAATTAATAATAGTATTAACTACTTTTTATTTTCAGTGGCCACTGTAAATGAACTATTGTTTTTGTCTGTTATATTAAAATAAAATGCCAAATTTATGGCAGAGCATAAGACAGGATCTTTGCTCCATTTATATAATTTAAGGTCTGAGCTATTAGAGAGCCAAAATATAAGAAAGACACTCCCTAATTTTTTTATTCTGCTTTGACAAGCATAAATTTTTTTAGGAGTGCTGTTGGTGTCAGAGTATTTACAAGGGACCAGTATCTAAATAAATTATGACTAAATTTATATGATTTTTAATTCAAATATAATTATATTTGATTTAAAATTATATTTAAAAATCAAACTTTATTTTAATAAATAAAAAAAATATTACAGTGCAATTACAATGGCCAAAAGAGTAAAAAAAAGGAAAAATATTATAGTATAAAAAATATTTAAAAATAAAAAAATATTTTTAGAATAAATTTTACTTATAAATTTTATAAAAAAAAGAGAAAAAAAAATTTTTTTTTTTTTATTTATATATATATATATATATATAATATATATAATATATATATATATATATATATATATATATATATATATATATATATATATATATATATATATATATAATATATATATATATATATATATTATATATATATATATATATATATATATATATATATATATATATATATATAATATATATATATATATATATATATATATATATATATATATTCAAGCTAAATTTATGTAAGGCAAACAGAACGATTCAATACTAATCTTTTTTCATTTTCATTATCTAAATTAGATTTACACAATCTTTTCAATGACTTGGTTTCAAATGATATGGATTTGCAAGAATTTCGAGAGTTCTGTAATACTCTCTGGAAAGAACCATTTAGCTACATTGTAATAAATAAAAAATTTATCACCAACAGAAGGAAAATACCATGCAAATTTCAATCAGATCAATATTCTTGAAAAAGTTTTTTATTCCTCTTAAATAAATGTATATATATAATACAACTCGAAAAGTTCATAAGAAAAGTTTCATTGAGACCAATTCAATAAACTTATGCTTAAAAATCAAAAATATAATTAAGGAAACTGATATTATTTTCAAAACCAAAATCTGGTTCAGGATTATTAAATTCGATGTTGAAGAAACTTTCTTTGCCAGAAATGTATTTAAATTTGCCAAATACTGTTCCATCTGAAAATATTGAAAACGGATCGTTTAATCACACGGGAAAATATTCATATTTGGTCCAGGTACGAGAGTACAAAAAAGGTTGAAAGAAGGGTAAATAGGTGTCAAGAGTTTAGATAAGGTCTGTAAACAACATGATATAAATTATTTGAAACATAAAACTAACAAAGATAGAAACGCAGTGGATGATTTATTAGAAAGACAAGTTAGTAGATGGCAATGAATTGGATTATGTACGAAAAGATGCGACATTAGTAATATTTAGGTGTTATTGGAAGGAAATCAAGATTTAGAATGGGTTTATTAAAAAACGTAAAAATAAGCTCACGGAAGTGAGCTCAGAAAAATTAAAAGGAAAATATTATAATCCTGAAACTGGATTTTTGGAAATAAACAACTTGGTATGAAAAAGGAAATTATCTTAAGTCGTCAGAATGCATATACACTACATAAATCTATGAGGCATAAATTGTAAACAAGAAGGGCAATTGTGTCTAGTGTAGACGATCAGTGGCAAGATGATTTACACATGATAAACTCAGAATAAAAATATAAAATATGTGTTGATAGTTATAGACTTTTTCAGTAAATAAGCTTGAGCTACTCTTATTAAAAAGAAAACTGGAAACGATTTTGCAGAAGCATTTCAAATATATTTAAGGAAATAATTCCTAGAAAGTTCATAGACTTGAATTTATATATAAATCAGCTTAAAATACATAGAATACATTGGTTTGCTACAGAGAACGAAACAAAATTTCAAGTAGTAGAAAGTTTTAACAGAGCTCTAAAATCTAAAATGTGAAAGTATTTTACTGAAATGGATTGATATTCTTCCAGACTTGGTAAAAATTAAAATACAAGTTATCACAGAAAGTATTTCAACATCTTGTTGCACAAGGATCTCTTGCGAGGAATAGCAAATTTATGCATGAAAATTTATATCCTCCTAATACGACTAAATTTCGGGAAATCAAAATTTAGAATAGGCTATAGGGTAAGAATTAACAGAAAATACAAACATTTTGAAAATGGTTTTCTTCCAAACTTTACAGAGAAAATATTTATTATAGCAGAAGTACTGAAAACAAATCCTGTAACTTACAAATTAAGAGAGATGAATAATGAAGAGATAATAGGAAGTTTTTATGAACAAGAAATGGTGAAATATGAAAGTGAATTATTTGAGATTCAAAAAGTATTAAAAAAGATATAAAGAGAAAATATTGGTTAAATGGAAACGGCTTTCTATTTGTTGTTTGTGAAAAAGATATCCTATGCAAAACAGAACGTGAATCGGCTTGCTGTTTCTTGCTTAACTGTTTCCTGTTTGCTGTTTTGTTGTTTTTTTATATAATAAATTGCATATGTTAATATCGAGCGAAAATTTTTAACTTAGTAAAATTAGAATGAAACTTTAGAAACGCTTTTTAGAAGAGAAATTAGGTGAACAAGATATCTATCAAGAAAATGCTAAACTACTTCAGCCTTTAATCGATTCGATTAAAGATATAACCGCATCAAAAGCTAATACTTCAAAGTCAATCAGCAATAACTAGAAGTAGAACTCCATTTGCTATTGAAGATGTACCTCCTTCTCCTAATCCATCTAAGAAAGATACGTTAAACTTAGGAAAGGTATCTGATAAGTGTTTGAAAACAATGCCGACTGATAATAAATATGACAAAGCATTTGGTATTAAACCGATTTAAGGAAGTATTGATTTAAATTAGATAATTAAATTGTTAAAATATATGGAAATAAACTAGTTATCAAACAAAGCAATACATAGAACTGAAAGTTTATGGAGACTTCTCACTTCGAAAAATCTAGGGGATGTTTCTAAAATTGCTTTTGATAATTATAAGAAAATAATGCTGCAAATTCTAAAAGATGATGAAACTGTTAAATCAAATAGAGGAAAAAAAAATATGAGAATTTTATTAAGCAATATAAAATGAATAATACTCATTGCGACGCGTCATATTCTTTAAAAAAAAATAATAATGATATAAAATAAAATAAAATTTAATTTAATTTTGAAATTCCAGATTAGGGAATGATTTATTCCTCAATCTAAAAATAAATTTAACATATTATTTTGTACGAATAAATAAAACTAAATTTAATTTTTACTTTCATAAATTTGAGCAAGGACAAACTCTCTCCTCACTCACTTTAAAAAGGAAAAAAGAAAAATTATTATATGTAAAAAATTATATATAAAATTTTTCTCTTTAAATAAATGATGTATAACGAAATGAGGGTATATCTTACTCCGAATCAGGTAAAAAAAATTGAACAATTCAGTAAATAAAAAATCTTCAATATCATTTACAATAAATCTGAAGCCTAAAGGTAATATATCTCTTCTACTAACTCAGAATGCAAGATTTTAAAAAGGTATCCCATTTAATTTAAAATTAAGTATAATCACAAGTAACAGCTTTAGCAAAACACGGAGGATTTTTAATAAAACTTCCAACGTAATTAACGGTTGCAAGTTCAATAGTTTTTTTTGCTGGCGGAGCTAGTGCTATTGCAAATTCTGTAAATGATAAAAAAGCAGCAAATAAAAAACTTAAAGAACTGGAGAAACATAATCGCAAAATGTCTTTTTTTAGCTTCTTACCCTCGTCGAAAAACTGGCTAGAGATTATTTTTAAAACTATACAAAAGCCAAATATTCCAATAAAAGCATTGAGTCAATATGATCTTATGAGATATGTTAATGAACTTAAAATTCCAAACTTTAAAGGAATTTATATGAGAGATGCTCTTCCAAAAAAATCTAATAAAAAGGAATGTGGGATCTTAAATTTAGATTCAATTAAAGGTTCAGGAACTCATTGGACGTATGTTGGTTTAAGAAATGTAATAATTTATGCTATTATTTCGATTCATTCGGTGTTGAACCTCCAAAAGAATTTGAAAATTATGTTCAATGCGATATTGTCTATTCAACATATCAAATACAGAAATTTAATGAAGTTATTTGCTGGTCATTTTTGTTTATTTGTTCTTTTAGGAAGAGCTGTATTGAAAATAAAATTTTACTATATTCTAAATGAACTTTTTTTTCTCTATAATGAATGAGTGTTAAAATCTTTGGAAGTGGACCTGAAAGAACACAAGGAATGTAGCAGGTCCTGAAAGAGAAAATAATATTACAACTAAAATTTATACATAAAATTTAGTTAGTTGATGAAACATTAAAACATAGCAATGAAAAATCATCATCTTTTGAAATACTAAATAAAACTTTTAACACAATGAAAATCTGAAGACGATCATATTAAAAATTTTGTTGAAGAAGTGAAGGCTCAACTGTTTGATTCGCATAATAATGTTTAGACAGAAGATGGCTTTGAAAGAGCTTTAAAAATGATTATTAAACAGATTTCAATGCTAGATAAAAAAAAGAAAACTTTACAATTTAAAAAAAAATTATGCGCGTTTGAAACGATAATTTTTCAAATCAATTCAAATTATAATCGGGAAAGTTTCCATTCGTGTAAGGAATTAAAAACTGGTTATGTTATGATGTATAAAAGACTTATAAATATAATTACATTGACATTTAAAGATAGTGATCAATATGTTTTGACAACGTTATTTATCAATGGAGATAAATTTAAAGATTTAAATTTAAATAAATATGGTGATGCATGCTCTGCAATTAAAAGAATAAAAAACATTCATCTTAACGAAGGTGATATTATAAATTTTTAAGTTGCAAGTGATGCAACCAATGAAAAAGCTATTCATGCTATTCAAGTGTTTCTAAAATACAATTTAGGAAATCTAAATGACTATTTCGAAGAAAATATATTTTGAGATGAGCATGTTAATGGTAAAATTATAATAAGTAACGGCTCTGGAGTGTTTCCAAATATGAGCATTTTGAGAATGAAGAAATTAATATGAATAGTATTCTGAAAAAGTAAAAAAATATAAAGGGGTACCTATGGAAAAAATGGAGAAAGAAAGATGGAAAGGGAGAGAAAATTGTATGAAGAGAAAAGAGAGAGAGGAATGATATAGGAAATGAGATATAGGATGTTATTTGAGGAGATATCTAATAAAATTTATTAATTAACATTATAAATTCAAATAATATATTTTTTAAAAACATGTAAATTTAAAAGAAGCAAATTATTATATATAAAAAATTATATATTATTCTTCTATCAGTTTGAGAAAACTTTTTTTCCTTTATAATAAATAGATGGAACACAAATCAGAACTTTTAAAAATCTTGAACTATTATGTGCAAACCACAAAATTATCAGTTTTAATTAAAGAAATGCCTTATAAGCTTATTGATCTTAGAAAAATAAATACATATATGGCCCCGCAGTCTTTGCAACTGTGCGTGTATTAGAGGATGAGGTAACTAATGCATTTCTTCCAAGAAGATATGCAATCCAATATATTATTTGCTACACATTGGTATTATATGCAATACATTGGTGGGGATCATCAAATTAATTTTTCGTAAGTAATTTATAAACCTTTTTCTCTAATAAAAGGAGAACATTCAAAATCTTTCAGAAATTAATGAGATAAGCACTGATAGAATACGAGATCTCATAGATTTAGACAATTTTACTAGTAATGGTATCGAAGAAATAGAAGATCTTTTAAATAAATTTTTTACCTACATAAAACCGATAAAAAATGATTTGAAAATGATCATGATTCAGACTAGTTTCATAAAAAATTATTTTAAAAGAAAAATATTATATGTAAAAAATTATATATTATACTCATATCCTTTTTACTTAATTAATCAAATCCCAATTTTTAATTTTGTAAATTTTCTCCCATACTTCCTCGTAAACATTCAAGATTTTTTCCACATCTTAAAATTCTTAAAATTCTTAAAATTGAATATATCACAGTTTTCATCTTTCCCATGTGAAAAAAAAATTCTTAAAATTGAATATATCACAGTTTTCATCTGTTAGTTGAAGTAGCTTATAAAGTTTATAATGAACATTTAAGGATTTTTTTCCTATCTGATCATTTTACCTGCTGATATGCCTGTTCTAATTGATCATTTAGATTTAACATTTTATCGTTATTGTTCAATACATTTTTA
>SEYY01018176.1:0-7500 GCA_009176605.1 Armadillidium nasatum
ATTTTTCCTTTTAATAATATAATTAAAATAACACTCTGCTCATTCAATGTGCACAAGCAATCCAATTCCTTTTGAATCTCACAAAAAAAAAATAAGTATATAGTAAATAAATAATAAATATATATAAATATATATTTAAATACATTAATAATAAATATAAAAAAAAAAAAAAAAAAAAAAAAAAAAAAAAAAAAAAATATAAATATATATATATATATATATATATATATATATATATATATATATATATATATATATATATATATATATATATATATATATATATATATATATATATATGTATAGAGATTTAAGCACTTTAAATTGTTTCTCCTTTAAAAAAATAAACATATATACACTTAAATAAATCATTGAAAGGATGCTGACCTTCATCTCTTGTGGAACACTGTCTGTTTTCTTATATAAAGGAAATTCCTTTGTTTCAAAATTTCCTTTATGGGGCCTCAATACAAACTAAAGGAATAAGTCCAATGGAAATATATAGTCTTTTTCAGAAAAATGGGGAGTTCACGTCTATAATGTTCACAAACACAAAGTTTTTCACAATTCAGACTATACGGTATGTCTTTAGAGAGGAATATTATCTTGAGACCAATAAGGGAGAGATTGGACTTCTTTAGTTTTAATATCCAAAATAGATAACTAAGAGACCTCCAGAGCAGGTAAGAATATTGAAACCTCCAGAAAAATGAAAATAGGCCCCCACAACGGATTCCTACAAAAATATTGGTAATATTTATAAATTTAAAGTTTTTTAATTAATGTACCTACATAAACTATAATTACATGATATTTAATTTTGACAAAAACAATTTGATAATAAGAAAAACTAAAAACTAAGCATACCTCACACCAAGATGAGGTTATCCTTGATAAATGGAATTATTGGGCGATAAAGTTCAGGAACACAGCTACTTTATTCTTTCTAGAATAAACAAGCAGTTTTCATCAATACAGTGGATATAAGATTGATAAGACACTCAAAAACAACTATAATTATCCTACCTTAAGCTTTCCTGTCCGTGATATAAATCAGATATGACTGATAACAATAAAAGTTTTTATGAAATATGAGATTATGCGATACAGGCAATAAAGAATAATAGATTATTAATGTTTACACTTATTCTTAAGTAATAATCAATGCCAGTAAATCAACATATATTAACTACTAACTTCTGAAAAAATAAAAGAAAAGAACCTTGATAATAGACAAAAATCTTTGTTTATATATATAGGTATGTGTACAAAGTACACAAAAACTTTAAAAAAATAGGAGAATTTGGGAATTTCCCAACAAAATATATATATATATATATATATATATATATATATATATATATATATATATATATATATATATATATATATATATATATATATATATATATATATATATATATATATATATATATATATGGGAATCATGTCTTAACCTGTATTTTTTTCATAGATTAAGCATTTTATCATAATGATAGCTATGACTTTTGAGGTATTCTAGTCTAAATAATATAACTAACTTTATTTGCAGATTTTATGCTAAAAAAAATTTCAATGTGGGGTACTTAACTTTGTGTTTAATCTGATTATAGAACTTAATTTTGTTGTACTTTTAAATTTCAATAAGCAATGAATTACCATGATATTTCTCATACTTAAGCTTCTTCGGAGTTCATTAATTATCGTAACAGAAAGGTAGGTGAAATATGTCTGTTTGCTTAACATGGTATGTAACTACATGCTGTACTTATACCATATTACTTATCCAATTATTCAGGTTTATGAGAGGTTCATATTCCCTTTTGTATTTACTTTTCATAAATAAATAATATTAGAGATGGATCGGGTATTAGTTTTCAATATTTATGGTTGTGAATGTTTTCAATATCCATGGATGGATGCAGATAATCAGTTGTTTTAGGTACCATATTAAAAATTCAGCCACAGATAATTGAAATTTTTATTAACATTTGAGTAAAAAATATATTAATGATTCATTAATATAGTAAGAATATAACCAAGAATATTTAAAATAAATTGTGCTTTAGGTTCTAGTATGAATGGTAATAGGATGTAGGATGTGAACCCAATTCTTCTCAGGTTATAAGTTCAAAATCAGTATGTTTCAGATTCTGTATATGAGGAAGTGCAATGAAGACTTGGAATTTATAACTTTATTTATTTAACTATTTGTTTATTTTTTATTTACCTTTATTTATTTTAATTTTATATAGGCTGTTTATTTTACATTTATTTTTTTATATAAACTAATTAATTTTAATTTTCATTATTATTTCTGCATTATTTAATATGTAAACAACGGATTTGGATTTTGAACTTTCATTCCTTAGTTGCAGATGCTTATATACCATTATTGAAATTGCTAAGAATACTGTTAATCATATCAAGGCCATAGCAAAAGTATTATGAATCAATATAAATTTTTTAAAAATTATCTTAAATTAATGCTTCCTATATCAAATCCATAGAAGTAGTTTTATGAATAATGCAGGGCACATATGTTCAAAATATTGCCTAAAAGAATACTTGGCATAAAATTTGACACTTCTAAAGTTAGTTAAATTTTCACAGTAGATACCTTTCTGATATCAGTGTTGCAAACTAATTCTTTAGTTTTTTAATCCATATTCCACAATAGCAATTGCAGAAACTTAGTTATAATTTTCTTTTAAAGCAGTTTATTTGAATAAACTTACTTGCTGTTATCTATCTTGTTTTTCCACCAGTGTCATGAGCTAACATTTGTTTAGCATGACAAGTATAGTATATTATGAATAGCACAATTGACTTAATGTTGAAAATACAGAGAAGATTCTATTTTCAAACCATAACCTTCCTTCCATAAGGTTCGAATGTTAAACATTTATTTGTAAATTGTAAGTGGGTGGACATTGGGGATACTGATTGATGAGATTCAAAAGTTGAAACATTGCTTCATATCCTGGTAACACATTCAAATGCAGCCAAAAGCCTGTTTCTTTTTTCTTACTTTGCTTCTCAGTTATTAGAAATTGTAGAAACTTTACTTGACTGGTATTATGGTAAGAAATCTTGATTCTCACAAATGTCTTTTGTCATAATTTTAAAATCTTGTTTAAAGTATTTAGTTAAAATGTTGAAGATAAACCTCCAAATCCATACATATATTGAAATTAAAGACCCTCATCCATGACATTATATATATATATATATATATATATATATATATATATATATATATATATATATATATATATATATATATATATATATATATATATATATATATATATATATATATATATATATATATATATATATATATATATATATATATATAGGGTATTCCAAAAATAATTTTTTAAAAATTTTGTGGTGCACACCCTCCCAGTTTGTTTCACTCATGGAAAAATCAAACATCATAAATTTAATTTTTGTTTTTTAATATTAAAGGTCTTCTCAAGCCAAGTGGTACTACTGCTGTACATTGTACAGTCATTTCTGGCCTTATTAATTTTTGCCTTTCCCATTTTTGGTGATATTTTAATCATAGATCATTCAATAATGAATCTTTGTAGGTTTTTAAATTTGGTTAAAGAGCACATTTTACATTTTGTAATTTTTTTGTAAGATCACCAGTTTAGGAGTTATCTTTGGAAAAAGTCAAAGGATCAATAATGAACTTTAAAAATGGGGACTTATCTGCTTCAGTGGTACTTAACGGATGTTAAACAACACCCAGATTTAAAAAATATTGATGCAATTTTTTTGCTGTTAATTACTAAAATGAAGTTGTGGGTGTCTGAAACATTTTGAAAATTTTTTTGCTGAGCTCTGCAAAAACTGAAATCATGAGGAGTGAAGAAATTAGAGCATGAAATTTTATTTATTTTAAAATTTTCCAAGCCAACCTGAAAGCACTTTTCAATACTGCTCATGCCAATGCTTTGAAACTTATCAATGTCTCGACTGAAGAGAGATTATCTGAAGGACCAGCAAATAGAGAAGATGATACACATTGGAGAAGAGGATGTTATGTTTGCTCATAGGGTAGAGGAATGGGGAAAACTCTGAGCATCTGAAGAAATGAGAAAGAAGAGATGGACTTACAACAAGCAATTGGAAGGATAACAAAGTTGTTCTACCTCAGAGTCCTTAGTTAATCTACTTCTGTTCCCATAACTCCTCAATTCACCCCCAAGGGTGGTCAAGTATTACCAAGTAGGATCATCCAAGATCACCGACCACCTAAAGAAATTAGTAAAAAGAAAAGTTATAACGAGATGGACTTCCAATGAGTAACAGGAAGGGTAAAAATATGTCGTTGTTCTTCATTCTTCTGAGTCCAAGGCTGAATCTACTTCTAATTTTACATATCATAAATTAACTGAACATTATTAGAACTCAGTATACCAAATGATGATCATTGTTACTCTAGCATTCGCAACCTCATATAATATAATAATTATTATTATATTACTTATGCTGCTGAAGTAGCTATCCTCATTATCAATGAGGACGACGATGAAGGCTACTTCAGCAGCAAAACTCGGCTCCTGAAGTGCAGGAGCCACAGATTACTGAAATCCAAAGCAAAGCACTTGATAGAAAAGAAGTTAGTTTTTGGATAGCTGAATGAGACCAGTTTGAAGAAAGTCCTGATTTGATCAACCTATTTATCAAATTGAGCACAAACGCACAAACAATTCATCCAGTGCTTAGGTTTTCCATAGGTATTTACATCTTGATGTTTGAAGGAGTTAGTCTCTCAGATACCAGCTTTAAGATTCTGATATTCCTGAAGGATAGTCAGTGTTAGACCATGGCAGTAGAAATGGAACAAGAGGCAAAAGAGAATGAATGCATTAATTAGATTATTAATTATTTTTCATTTGTACTTTTATTTTTTTATAGTTTTGAATCATTTAACACTTTTGTATGGTAAGCTGTATGGTTAATGTAAACTAATGTTTTAATTAATGTTTATTTAATTATATACTGTATATATTCTATTCCTTCACTAAAATCTTTTTTGGAAACTCAATGTTTATTAAAGCTTTTAGCTCTTTTAATTAATTAAGGGTTTAATTAAAAGAAAAAAAGAACAAAATGAAGCTAAATTCATTTAATAGAGGTTATACATCATCATTTATGGAAAATTTTTGTTAATATTTTTTTTTTTATCATCAATTTATTTTCTTACATCTTTCGATCACTAGTTACAGTTTTGTATGAAGATTCACCTATTTGTGTTTGAAAAACTTTGAATTAATGTAAATTTTTTTTAAAAAAAAATGTTTATATTTTAGGATTAACAAAACTTTTTGTTTGCCTTTATAATAATTTAATTTTCATTTTACTTCAGGTAAAAAAAAAAAAAAAAAAAAAAAGTCATTCTTGCCATTTATGAAACTATGGACGAGTTTCATATACAAATGTCCTTATATTAAGAAAAACCTCGCCGCCCAGCGAGATATATATATATATATATATATATATATATATATATATATATATATATATATATATATATATAATAATATAATAATCTTCATCCCCCAGGAAGGACTATCGTCCTGTCAGTTGGATCTTTCGAGGAAGATCCTAGGGTTTCACGGGCCAACGGCTGTACCGCTGGCTGGGCCAGGCCTATCGCGGATGCCGGAGATTATTCCCATCAGTGGCAAGAGCACTCCACTGATGTACTCGTTTAACGACTGAGTCATTCGGAGCTAAGCGCAAGGAGAAACCGCTCACATAATAATATATATATATATATATATATATATATATATATATATATATATATATATATATATATATATATATATATATATATATATATATATATATATATATATATATATATATATATATATATATATATATATATATATTATTGTTCCTGGTGGGTAAAAGCCAGAGGTCTACCTATTTCTATCAGTTTTAGTAATTCCCAAAAACTTGTTCAAATTTAAGGCCGACATGTCCTGATACACGGCATTTGGAAGTGTGGAAGTCGAAGTAAGTTGTGAAAACAGATAAAGGGAGTGTGTTCCGTAATTTACAAGTAGAGTACATGTTAGATTGAGCATATCAGTTAAGTTTGGGGTCAGAGAATTGAACAGAGAAAGGATGAGACTGTGTAGAAAAGCGTGTCTCACGAGCCCTTCTCAGCGGAGGAGGTGATCTATGAGAGAGTTTTGAAGACCTGTGTCTGTTGTAATAACGATAATATAGAGAGAGTGACGCAACAATTTGATGGGCAGAAAGAGACTAGAGAGAATTAGTGAGAGCAGGAAGAGTTAATATGACAAAAAAGCGTCCTTCACTTCACCTTTTCAGAGGAGAGCTATATGAGTGAAACAACCCCAGGTATATATATATATATATATATATATATATATATATATATATATATATAATATATATATATATATATATATATATATATATATATATATATATATATATATATATATATATTGCATAGTCCGACTAATTGGTTCCGACAACATCCCTGCCTGTTTGAAACCAGACTATTCGAGGAAGTAAGCTATAGAAAAAATGATAATTGGTTCCAATAATTTTTTTGTTAGCATTTTTTTTTAATCATCGATGTACTGTATTAATAATGATTTTCATGCTCGAAATGAATAATAAAATGATAGGAATGAATAATGAAACGACAAATACATTTAAAAGTTTTTATGTATAATTGAACAAAAAAAAAAAATATTTAAAGATTTCATTTTTTATTGCTAAAAAATTGCAATATTGATGTTTGCACTGGTTTTTTCTTTGGCCTCTTTTCTTGATACAAAAAAAAAGGGGTGATGATAATTTTAAAAAAATTGAAATGATAAATAACACAACTTAAATGTAGCGTGGCTGGTTGAATTCTAAATAGTAAACAATGTGCTTCTAGTGCAGTTATCGTAAAATACAGAGTATGAGCGGAAAGTTTGCTTACGTTTTTATATAAAAAATTACTAATTTTAAATTTTATATTATTAATTAATAAGTCGGACTAAGTGAAATCCGACTAAGCGAGGTATATAATATATATATATATATATATATATATATATATATATATATATATATATATATATATATATATATATATATATATATATATATATATATATATATATATATATATATATATATATATATATATATATATATATATATATATATATATATATATATATATATATATATATATATATATATATATATATATATATCAATTTTCAATTAATAAGTAATAACCCACTAGTTATCTGTTTCCTTTTGCAAAGACCTGTCGAAATGTGAGGCTGGGTGGGGCGCCTCAGTTGTATTTCCAAATCACGTATGCAACAAGTCTTCATTTTCATACTTCGATATTCACTACTGAAGTTGCAGTATTTCTGCTGGATATTTCAGAAATTCTCCGTATTAACAGAGAGACATCATATGTTATCCATTTTG
>SEYY01018176.1:17500-20000 GCA_009176605.1 Armadillidium nasatum
GTGTTAAAATAAATAAAAGATTAAAAATATCTACAATTTCCACCTAACGAAGATTTCATAGGTGAGCACAGACGGGAGATTTAAAGTAATTGAGATTAAATTCAGCTGGAAATAAAGGAGATAAGTAAGAATTCCATAGAACAGAGGTTGCTGGAAAGAAGGAAATACCACAACGGACAAGCTTGGAGTTGACTGTGTTCACACAAAATAATGTGCAACAGTGCACCACTTATGCTTCGAGGACTCCGTAAAGGTGGTGATATAAGAGTTAATTCCCTTGAGCATTTGCCACTGTGTTACCTGTAAAAAAAGAGAAGCACCAAGGTCCCGTCGCAAAGAAAAAGGGTCAAGTGAATTTAGGGACCGACCGGGGCTGGAATTTGGCAGGGGCCGGGGTTTCCTAAAATTTGTAAAGAGGTCAAAAGCACTGAAATTTTAGGTTAAGAAAATTAGATATAAGGTTTATTTAATTGTAAGGAAGGAGTAGAATAGGCAACATTCACTTAAATTAATGATTATATGCATTTTCTCTAAAAAAAAAATCAGAAAATTACAGTTTTGTATATTTAAAGTTTAAAAAAAGTACAAAAATTAAAAAAAAAAATTATTCTAATTCATAATAATAGTGATTTAACACGTTTACCTAGGTAAGACCCAAAGGTAAAGTTTGAAAAAAATGTAAGATATAAAATTATCAATTTAACCTGTATTTATACATATCATTGTTATTTTATTGCTATGTATCAAACTTGTATCATTTAGCTGCATTATTAAAAAATTATTATTTTTTTATACTTTCAGTCAATATGGCTAAAAGATCAGCTTCTGCAGTATTTGAATACTTTACAATGTTTCAGGATAGGCTCGAAATAGCTAAATGTAACATCTGCAGTCAGAAAATTAGAAGAGAACCTCCGGGTGCTACAAGTAAAAAAATTTCAACCAAATCTTTTTGGAGTATCTAAAATCAAAACACAAAGATGAACATTCACTAGCAGAAAGGAGCGGTCAAAAGAAACAGAAAAGAAAAAAATCTTAATTTTCTTATATTTTGTTTGAAATTTTTTTTATTATTTGACTGATTGAGCTGAAATTTTCAAAGTATGTGAATTTTTTCACGAAGTTCTGAGTTGATTTCGAGCATTTTTTTGAGTCTATAACGGTTTGAAACTTATTTGGACCCCAAGTTGAAAAAAAATGAAAAAACTGGGTCAAACCCACTGGTCCACATGAGCTGAAAATTTAACTGAATAATCTTAGCCCAATTTCTTGCATTGGTGGGAATAGATTTTTGATATCACGTCTAGAAAAAAGTTATAAGCACTTGAAATTTTTTTTGCAAAAATCGTACCCTTCTGGAGGAAAAAATTATTTAAAAAAAAAAAAAAACGCTACCTACTATTTTTTTTTATTTGTGAATATTGTTTAGAAGAGAAACAGGGCAACAATTTTTATTTAGTGCATTTTTAAATGCCCTTTGTTTGAAGCGAGATATAGCCTCTCAAACTTTGGGAATTTTTGAAATTTGGCCAAAAATGGACCTTTTTGAAGGCTATATCTCAAAACCAACGAATCTCATCGAATAAAGTACATAGAGGAATTTGTAGCCCCACCCCTCCTCTATACACACCAAAAATAGGAAATGTTATAGTTATATTTTTTAAAAAAAAATTTGTCTGAAAAGGTGGATTTTTTTAGTTCAAAAATTTTTTTTTTCTATAGTTGGTCAGTTTTTGGCTTATAACATTTTTTCTATAACTCTGGAAACAAAAGTCTATTAAAAGCTTTTGTAGCCCATATAATTTTGAATAAATAGTCCAACTTTCAGCTCATTCTAAAAAGTGGTTTGGCACCGCCATTCTATTGAAAAAGGTTAAAATTTCCACAAAAAAAAAAAAAAAAAAAAAAAAAAAAAAACTTTTAACCGTAATAGACTCGGAAAAACGCTAGAAATGGACTTTTCTTACCGGTAAAAAATCTATATACACTGAAAGTTTCAGCAGAATCGGCTGAAAATATAAAAAAAAAAAAAAATTTGTTGTATAATTTGCCATTTTAACCCCGGCCGGCAACCCCGGTTTTCCCTGATTTTTAGCCGGGGCCGGGGGCGGGCCGGGGCCCCGGTCGGTTCATAAGTGAATTTGAAAGTTTATAAGTCTCTTAGCTTTTGACTCTGCCCTATACAAAAGACGGGTGAAACTTGAAAGATATGAGAGCAGTACTCCATACAACGGCGGATAAGAAAATATCTCGCAGCCTAAACAGAACTTCCAGCTTCTTTGAGGCCGCCCAAGCCACCATTGGGAAGTAAGGTTTCCAAGACATTTTTATGTTTATTCAAAGGCGAAGGATATTTATATTGTCAACAGGAGAGATGGGAGAACCATCTAAAGATATGAAAAAATTAGGAGGTATCTTTGATAGAGAAATTTCTAGAAGTTGACTTTAGAGTCTCAAGGTTGAGACGACCCCACTTGGAAATTCTATCTAGATCAGCAAG
>SEYY01018176.1:27500-30000 GCA_009176605.1 Armadillidium nasatum
CTCTCTCTCTCTCTCTCTATATATATATATATATATATATATATATATAATATATATATATATATATATATATATATATATATATATATATATATATATATATATGGTAAAGTATAATAAAAGTAATTATCTTTTGAAATTCTCACGTAAATTTGAAGCTACTGGTTACGGCTTCTGTAATTTTGCCTTGGATTATATATATATATATATATATATATATATATATATATTATATATATATATATATATATATATATATATATATATATATATATATATATATATATATATATATATATATATATACCTTTATTTTTACTCTTTTTAACACCCCCTCCTTGAATAGGGCTATTGCCCGTGATGGTGGTGATGTATAATATATATATATATATATATATATATATATATATATATATATATATATATATATATATATATATATATATATATATATATATATATATATATATATATATGTTGGCTTTACGTAAATCCCACTTTTTACTTTGCATAATAATAATATAATTTATAATACTGTTTTTGTTTTTGTATTCACTCCTTTGCGGGGGATGTTAACTATAAATTTTTGTAGTTTGAACAGCTGTAGTTTGCGTAGTAATCTGAATTAGTGAATCATGATTTTTTTTTTGGGGGGAGGGGGGATGGGAGGGTATTGACGACATTTTTATGCTAATGATATGTATTAATATTCTTTGTAACTTCTGTTTTCGTTTTTATATATATATATATATATATATATATATATATATATATATATATATATATATATATATATATATATATATATATATATATATATATATATATATATATATATATATATATATATATATATATATATTCTATTTGTAACTGTTTTAGCTTACCCCTCTTTGACCCTCATTCCTTTGCTGGAAATCTCTCGTTTGTTTTAATTTTTCTTCCTATAAATAGCAACGGTAAGGAAATAAAATTTCCATAAAGGATGGTCATTTTTCAAGCTTCTAAAATAGTAGTTATTTAAATGCGATCTTATTCACATGGTCATTGGGATAATTTTAAGGCTATGATGTTATTATTCATGATGCTGTGACCTTAACCTTGGTACATAGCGGGGAAGATGCGTCAATTGGTAGAATGGGGTTTTGGGTTCAGTCTTTTAAAGTGCTCTTGTGCTACGTCGTTCTTTTCTAGTTATATCTATAAAAAGAAAATGTGTAGATCTGGTCGAAGTGATGTTTGATGGTAGTTCTTGTAGAAGACTATAGAGAAACTTCAAAAGCATTGTTATGTTATATTATCCTTTATATATACTGTGGTGGGCGAAGGTCAGAGGCCCACCAAACCACCAGAATTGGAACGAAGTCAGAATCATAGCCAGTTAATGGCCGACATGTTCCAATACACGGCGTTTGAAATTGTGTAAGTCAAAGGAAGTTTGGAAAATAGAAAAAGGTAGTGTGTTCCAGACTTTAACAGAAGAGTACATATAAGATTGAGATCTGGGATCAGAGAGTTGGACAGAGTAAGGATGAGTTTGTGTAGAAAGGCGTATCGCACGAGCCCTTCTCAGTGGAGAAGGTATGCGATGGGAGAGTTCAGAAGAGCAATGTCCATTGTAACAACGAGAGTATAAAGAATGACGCAACAATTCGACGAGCAGAAAGAGACTGGAGAGAATGTTAGAGCGGAACAGTTGATAAAGGAAAAACCTTAGACTCTACAATTTTTTCAAGGAAAACTGTATGAGTGGAACCACCCCAGCTGTGTAAGGCATACTGTATACAGTGGCGAACAACACCCCTGTAAGGTGCAAGTAACTGAGATGGCGAGAAAAAATTTTGAAGTCGGCTCAGAATAACCAATCTCTTAGAAGCTTGTTTAGAAAGAGAAGTAATGTGATCCTTCCCAGAACATGAAAACCGAGAATATTAAGGACAGATACAGGTCTGAGTTGTGCTTTCGACGATATCATAGTTGTGTGGAAGGTTGTGGTGAGTAAAAAGATGAAGGAATTGGTTTTTGAAATATTGAAAACGACGACGTTTTCTCTGCTCCAAGTTGCTCCAAGGCCATCCTCCTTGCGATAATTAACTGATGTTGGGAGTGATGTTTTTCAAAATGAAAGGAGTAATAATGAGTGGAGTAATCGGTTTAGGAATGGATAGGTGATGAAGTATAGAGAGAAGGTCAATAATGAAAAGTAGAAAAAGAGCTCGTGATTGGACAGATCCCTGAGAAACACTAGTATTTATAGATTTAAAGAATGAACGGTGGGCATCTAGAACAACTGTTGTAGAACTACCAGAAAGGAAATTAGAGAAAAGGATAGATTCCGAGAGAGGGAAGTTTGGAAATCAGACTATCGAAAGCTTTCGATATTTCCAGGGCGTCAGCAAAAGATTCACCGAAATGCCGAAGAGCGGCGGAATAAGATTTAGAGAGAAGATCACCAGTAGAACGCTCTTTGCGAAGCCATACTGGCGATCAGAGATAAGAT
>SEYY01018176.1:32500-45000 GCA_009176605.1 Armadillidium nasatum
AAAAACGTTGATTTGGTCTATTGAAAAAAGAGAGAGATTCGCTCGAGTGTTTGATTTAAATAGGCGGGAAGTCAATTCTTTATTTTTATCTTTTGAAAAGAAAAAAAAAAAAAAAATTTAATTAAATTAAATGTATAATAGGCCTTTTTTTCCACATGTACGCCTTCATTTCCTCCTGAAACAGATGCTTCTCATTCTACCTGTAGGCACCCACTCCCCCCCCACACACCCATATATATATATATATATATATATATATATATATATATATATATATATATATATATATATATATATATATATATATATATATATATATATATATATATATATATATATATATATATATATATATATATATATATATATATGATTCATTGGATTGCTTCTTACAAGCAATCTTCTATGATGAAGATTTTGATGTGTATCTAATGTTTATTTATTGACGTAAGAATGTAAGACTTTCAAAGCAGCCACTTCGCATGCCAACACTAACATTTATTGTCCATTTTTGGCATATATATATATATATATATATATATATATATATATATATATATATATATATATATATATATATATATATATATATATATATATATATATATATATATATATTGAATGATTGATGATTGAAATTTTAATTTTCTTTATTAGGTTTTATGTAACTGCATATTCCTAGGCTGCCAAACTCTAGTATTTAATTATTATTATTATTATTATTATTATTATTTTTTAATCTCACCACGGTCATTGTCCTATTCGGGGAGGGGAAACGTTTTAAGAAGTTTCTTAGATTTCGTATGAAGAATCGAACCAGCGTCTCCGTGGGTGCGTGTCAATCACTCTACCGGAATGCCACGTTTAATTAATGATGATTAAACTTTTGTTTTTTTTGTTGTTTTTGTATTGTAAGGAAATTTAATGTTCCTGGAGAAAAGATTTTAAAATGGTTCTTGAAATATACATTTAATTCTCTTTATTCTCCTTATTTATGAGTTCTCTTATGGTGTGAGAGTTCTCCCTCTCCCTTTACGATCTGAGAATCCTCCTCTCCTTTTTCTAAATTTAAATTAAAATTTGTTCGTATATTGTTCTTTGGTTTTGGAGAAGATTAGGAATTTGTGGAATTTTTTTTTTTTTTTTGTTTTTTTTTATCACTGAAGGTGTTAAAAATGTTTGTATCTGTAAATTGAACAGCACTAACAGTAAATTTATTACAGTTAATTTTAATGAAAATAAAATTAATCTTCGTGTAAATTGTAATAACGTTTTGTTAAGTGTAATACGCTTTTTTTTTATAGTTTTAAATAAATGAAAATATAGTTTTGTAATTGAAAATATTGTTTGATGTATTTTTAAAAAAGTTAATTTGATTTTTTGAGTCAATGTACAGAAATACCTTTTTGGGATCGTTATGCATCTCACCCTCACCCCTTTTTTTATTAAAAATAAATAAATTGCAAACATTTTTGTGACCTCTAATAAGTAAACAATAGAAATATCTATAATTATCGCTATTATTATCTTTGTTAATATCTCATGTTGAAGATGTTAATAATAACATTGGTACCATCCATGAAATAATAGACTAAAAATATGCTATGAAAATGTTGAGTATTGTTTTAAGGTTGATATTGTAGATTAATACTTATTTAAATAAGAACTTATTGTGTTTGTTAAATGTGTAAGAATAATAGAACACTATATTCTGTATACTTCCATTTAATATACGAGTTATAACGTCATCTAAATTGCTATTATAATGACGTAAGGATTTCTATTTTGGTAACTGACGTTCAAAGTCGCCAGCTCTTGCCTTCTCATTCAAAAAATGTTTTATTTTTTATTTTTTATTTATTATTATTATTATTATTATTATTATTATTATTATTATTATTATTATTGTTTCCAACCTCTTCATTTTATTGAAGGCTCGGTAGTAATAAAACGTTTGTTTCTATTATTTATTTTCATTGTTCTCGAACATTATATTGTATTGTAGTTGGAAGTGCTATATATTTTTTTAATGTTTTTACAGTAAGTTTAAAAGGGAAGTATTTTGAAGAGATTATTGGATTTCTTACAGGCAATTCAGTTAATGATGGGTTATGAGTTTCCTTTGAGCATTGAACTTGAAATAATGATAGTAGTAATCCAGTCTCATACTGTACATCATTCCTTCCTCCCTTTTCCACCTCTTCCAATTATTAACTCGGATTTGCCCATTTTTTTTTCTTTTTTTTTTTCTCTCTCTCTCTCTCTCTCTCAAAAACGTCCAAATATTATTCCATGATACTTTTAATTAAACATTATTTTCATAAATTTGAATTTGCAAAGATTTAACAATATTATTGAGCATTTTATTTTTTTTTTTTATTATTTTCATTTTATAAATTAAAGTTGTTGAAGAGTATAATCCTGGGGTTATGGGGATATATATGTGAAATTTGAATCCGAAGCCGAAACCCCCCCCCGGTAATTAACATAGGCTAGATTCAGACTTAAAAATCTATATGCAGGAGCTTCAGATTTTTACCACTCAGCATTCCTTTGAAATAGGTCACGCGTGTACTTACACAGACATGCACACACACGCACGCACGAACGTACACACACATACATACATACATGTATATTAATTTACCATAGTTTTGTACTCGAGATTTCTAGAGCGTGTGTTTGCATCAGTGATTGCTTCGAATTGCGTGTTACTTTTTCATCACAATAATAATAATAATAATAATAATAATAATAATAATAATTTTAAAACAATAAAAGATAAAGTTTCGAGGTTAGTGAAAATCATCCCAAAGGAAATTTTTTATTTAAATATTTTGAGAAGAAGAAGAAAAAAAAATCGTTGATAATTGATACGCTAATGAAGGTTAATGACGAAAGTCTTTTTAACTGAGGTTAATTGAAGAGTCTCCTCACTCCCGAAGGAGTTATTATTATTATTATTATTATTATTATTATTATTGGTAGTCGGTGTTTACCTCCCAACTTTCATTAAATATTTTTTACTTGTGCCTTTTGTAATGTATGTTCCGCCCTCGTTATCCGTATGTGGATTGTTTGAAATATGACGTTTCCGGATATCAGTTGAGATGGAGGAGAGAAAGGTTACATAGAAGGATTTTTAATATCTTCTTCGGATTCACTGTTGTAAATGTGCAAAATCATCCTTTGCTATTATCGCTGGTCTTTGAATAGACATTTAAACAATTTCGCCCTCATTTCTTTTGTTCCTTCTTACTCATCAACAACCTCCCCCCCCATACTCTGTCGCCTCCTTACACCCCCCTACCCCCACCCCTCATCACGTCCTTTTCTCTTTTTTATATAGTTTTTTTTTTTTTAAGTTTGAATTTTTTTCTTTAACTTTTTTTTTTTTTTTTTTTTTTTTTTTTTTATTTTTTTTTTTTTTTTTTTTTTTTGTCGCTCACTTTATTATTGTGCTAGATAATTTTCGTCGTATTTAGAGATCTTGTTGGAGGGTTTTTCATAGTGCTTCTTTTATTTCTTAATCCTCATTTTCTTTTATAGTTATAAAGGGCAATGCCCAGATGATTTTACTACTTAGATTTTGGATTTTTCTGTTTTGGAGATCATAAATTATAGATAATATAGATTATATTATATAGATTTGCATTTCCGCATAATGTAAATTGTAATTTTGCTAAATAATTATGGTAAGGGCTTTTATATTAATTCTTGGATGCTAATGTAAAATATGATCAGGGCTTGGGAACCTGTAAATGAATTTGTGCCGCCCCGATTTTATCATTTGAAAATTATCCGACACTGGTTTCATCTACATATGAAATCATTTAATCTCGGTTGCAAATTTTATTAGTGAAAAAAAAATAAAATAAAACAATTACTTACTAACTCTTTTATTTCAATTATTATCATCAGAAAGGAGAATTATTGTAGCACCTCTTAACAGGAAAAGTAATGTTAAATACCCTTCAATTAATGATGTAAAATTTCTTTTAATTCTCTCTCTCTCTCTCTCTCTCTCTCTCTCTCTCTCTCTCTCTCTCTCTCTCTCTCTCTCTCTCTCTCTCTCTCTCTCTCTCTCTCTCTCTCTCTCTCTCTCTCTCTCTCTCTCTCTCTCTCTCTCTCTCTCTCTCTCTCTCTCTCTCTCTCTCTCTCTCTCTCTCTCTCATCTCTCTCTCATATATATATATATATATATATATATATATATATATATATATATATATATATATATATATATATACTATATATATATATATATATATATATATATATATATACAAAATGTAGATAGAGATGAACAAGTTACTTAAGACTCACTTAATTTAAGTTTTACTGCTTAATAGAGGTCACAATCTTAGTCAACTCAACAGGAAACAAGCTCAAAAATTAAAAATTAAAATAAAAACGGTTTGAAAACTTTTTTTTTTTTTTTTTTTTTTTATTAATAATATATATATATATATATATATATATATATATATATATATATATATATATATATATATATATATATATATATATATATATATATATATATATATATATATATATATATATATTATATATATATATATATATATATATATATATATATATATATGGGTGTGGGTGTGTACTGTGTACACTTTTTATGTAGGTACATAATTTTTAAGTGGAAATCTATTTCTAGCTACTAAATTGGGAATCAATCGAGTTTGGTGTATGAGCTGTGACCGTAAATCTTGACAATAAATAAAGTCCAAATTGCAGAAACTCCTCCCTGTGACGTATTAAGTGACGTCACTTTTCGTGATCATTTTATTGGCCAATGTGGTTATGACGTCAATGGAGTTTTTAAATATCCTTTATTTCATTAATATTATAATATCAAGGATATATATATATATATATATATATATATATATATATATATATATATATATATATATATATATATATATATATATATTATATATATATATATATATATATATATATATATATATATATATATATATATATATATATATATATATATATATATATATATATATATATATATATATATATATATATATATATATATATATATATATATAGGTATTTTAATAACTGATATGTTGAAACATCTGCTTTTTATTCATGCTTCTATTTTGGCATTTGAACTATTATTATTTCATATTCTTTTAAGAGGTTAAATATTTAGAAAGAAAGGCTGTTTTATGTAAGCTCTAATATATGTCTTATGACGCACACACTTTATACATAGGATATATAAATCATATTTTTTGGATTTTTCTGTTTTGTGGGTCATAAAAATTATCTGTTAATTATTAAACCGTTCGTGTATGAATATATAGGTAAAAAATTAGAAGTATTTTACAATATGTATTTAAGGAAAATTTGCAACGGCGAAGTTCTTGTAAGCTCATTTTAATGGGTTGTATGAAGGGATTGATGGATTGACAAATTTCTTAGACAAATTACTAGAGTAATTTTCCATAATTTATTTTAGTTTAGCTATCGTCGTACTCGCTTCTCGAGACTTTAATATGTTAATAAACTGATACTTGTTCATGTACAAAATAAAGTAATATGCTTATTGGCGTAACAATTCTGTTAAAGTAAATGTTGACTGGTTACTGGGGTACAGTTCTGTGTGTGTGTGTGTGTAAAATATTTTCTGGTTATCGGTGTAACAATTTCTGTGTGTGTAACTTAACTGGTTATTGGTGTAACAATTTTTGTATAACTCTTCTGGTTATTGGTGTAACAATTCTGTGCGTGTATCAGTTTTCTGGTTTATTGACGTAATAGTTTTATCGTTATTGTTTTTACAACGCTCTTATTGAGTGAGTCTTCTGTTACCAGGTTACGGCTTCTGCATTTAAAAAGTCATAAAAATCCCCGATTCCATAAGTAGGATGCTTGCGTTCACTAATGAGGATCGTAAATATGCAATGTTTATTGCAAAGTGTCGCCACATTGGCAGTCCTATTCTAACGGCCACGCGCCTTTCTGCGTGATTGTTTTTTAATAATCTAATTTATATATTCTGTATTCGAGATGTGCATTGCTCTCTGTTTAGTATGTTTCTTGATATATATATATATATATATATATATATATATATATATATATATATATATATATATATATATATATATATATATATATATATATATATATATATATATATATATATATATATATATATATATATATATATAGTGCGAGGCCAGACTTTACATTAGCGGCCATGCATAACTCAAAAAGTATTAATCTTGCATTAAAAATAATTATATTTTAGAAAGGAAATAAAAAACAAATTCTTATAATTTAAATTTTTTTTAGAAATTGGAAAACATGGGAAATACCCCAAATCGTCTTCAGGAAAAGTAGTCTACAGTATCATCATCACTCACGGGTCGGGGGGTACGGGGGGCAGAGCTCCCCGTAGACAAATGTTCGTTTTCTTTCATGCTCTACTTTTTAATTTATGAACTTATCGTACATTTTTGTAAATTTTATTTTATTTTTTTATTTTTTTTTATAGTTTTCTTACTGCAAATTACCCAAGGAATTCAAAAATATAACCCTTTTTAATGTACGGTTAGTAGTTTTTGAGTTACGCATGGCCGCTAATGTAAAGTCTGACCTATATATGAGTGTGTGAAGAGTGTTTTATATACTATAAAGTGTTTAATATCAACAGAAGGTGGTAGTAAATGGGATGATCAGAAATCGCTTTCTCTTCGACTTTTCAATCAATATAGTAAGGGTCTTCTATTTTTTTACTCTTTTATTTTGTTGTGAAAAGTAAGTAGTCTGTAAAAAGAGAAATAAAAATCTTGAAACGTGTACCTCAAATACGAAGGCGAAACAGTATAATAATTAGAATGCTGGTTTGTTTGTTACATGCATTTTGAAAGTCCTTTGAAATGCAAACTTATTTTTTCTAAGAAAAGAATGAATGTGCTTCTAAGTTGAAGAGGGAGCCAGTCGTGCACCTCTTTTTTTTTTAATAAGTGTTTATTTATGAGAAATATTTTATATCGTTTTGATTGTATATCAAAACAGGGGAAAGACTCTATTTCAGGACTGTGTTGAGAATTCTGTCTTTTTTTAAGGAATTTCAGTTATTTGTGTAGATGAAAGGGGTAAGTCATTGTCTTACTGCAACACATATCCTTGAAAAATGAAGAGTTCCTCTTCCGTTAATACGAATAAAGAGGAGTAATAATAATAATAAATAGTTTTCTTGGCAGTTTTATATGTATTATGCAAAACCGTCAAGAACTTATCTCCGACGGTGGTTGTGTAGTATATAGTAATTCTGTTTTGTTGCTGCGTCATGAACTGTTAGATGCATTTTAAAGATTTTTTTTTTGCAACATTTTATATTTTTTCTATTATTATTATTATTATTACTACTACTACTACTCCTAAATGCTGACGAATTCATTTGCTTGAAGAGAAAAACTATAGTCAGTTGCCGATTTAATTTTACTTTTAACCTGCTGGAGAAAAGGGGGGGATACATAAGTTGCTTAAATAACTCCCCCCTTTCCATTCCCCTTACTACTATTGTAATAACTTTTACCGTAGTTTAATTAAGGATGATATTAAAATTTCTTACGAATAACATTGCGCTTCTGCGCATTCGCTAAGTCTCGAAACCTTAGTAGCCTTTCATTGATCTTAGCCATATGGCTTTACTTTCTGGAAAAAAAATATCACCTCTCAGTTGGATTTTTTTTTAATTTTTCTTCTTTACTCTACAATATATATATATATATATATATATATATATATATATATATATATATATATATATATATATATATATATATATATATATATATATATATATATATATATATATATATATATATAATAATATATAATAATAAAAATTTTAATTAAAAAAATTATTTTATTTTTATTATTATTATTATTATTATTATTATTATTATTATTATTATTATTATTATTATTATTATTATTATTATTTTATTTTTATTATTTCAGGAATTGGCCATCTCGAAAACTTCTCTAATGTTTTCCTTCGTCTCCAGTTTAAAAAAAATAAAAAATTATATATATATATATATATATATATATATATATATATATATATTATATATATATATATATATATATATATATATATATATATATATATATATATATCAAAAAACAGGATTTGGAGCAATGAGAGTTCTTAACAGTTAACATTTATTAATAAAACAAAGTATATTGTTACTATTTAAAGGTGACAAAATTAATAAGTTAGTTTTACGTTTCGGGACAGCTAGGCCCATTTTCAACAATAATCTGTGAGCAGAAAATAAAATAGACATATAGTTATCAATTATGAGAAAAGTAAAATGAAAATGGTTGTAATTATAATGTAATAAAGCACACATATAATTCACTAAGAATAAATAGATTTATATTAGGCACAAACAGTAGTAAGTACAGTGATACACTATGTTGAAAGACAGGTAATGAAGTAATACATATGAGTAGATTATGATTTAGTTAGTTGGAGGAATGATGTAATAAATAGTATAGGGTATGGGTATGTATTAACCTAGGATAGAGAAAAGGGTATAGAAGGTGAATGGGTGAATAAGAAGGGAGTGTTAGGTGGAGAGAAAAAAAAAAGAAGGGGAGGAGTGGGGTGCAGATGGGGAGTCATGAGATGGAGAGAGATGAAGGAAAGAGTTGTTTTAAGTTGGGGTTGAAGTTTTTTAATGTAAAGCGATTCGAGGATTTTTCGATCGGATTCAGAGGGTGCAGATTTTAAAATGGTAAAGTCAGAGAAACGGAAAGGATGATTATATGTTTGTGTGTTTCACTGATGGAGGAGTGTTCGGGTGTTGAGGAAGAGAGATTAGTGCGGAAGGACGTACCTATGCTTGAGGACACATAGTTGAAGTTGTAGGCGCGTGTGACCTACGTATCAGGAACAGCATCCTTCGCACTTAAACTTATATACCACAGAAGGTCGTAGCAAGTCAAGGAGGACGTCCTTATATGAGAGGAATGAGCCTATGGAGAATGAGTTTATTCCAATAAGGGAAGAATTTGAGGAAAGAAACGTTGGAAAAAAATAATAAATGGAGTTCTTTGGTAAGAGATGGAATTAGTGAACCTTGGTATGGTATATTGAGGTGAATCAGTAGTTTGGGGACTGTTGGTGTGGGTAATTGAGGTCGATAGGTATTATAGAAGGAATTAATGTATGGTAGTGTCTATGGGGTGAGTGGGAAAGTAGTTGAAAGTAAAAAATTCTTTTAGATATGTGAATTCAAGGTGAAAATACCACCAAGAGGAACAGATGTTGTAGGCCCTATGTAAATATCCAATGATGGTTGTGTGTTTGAATGTGTATGAGGTGGAGCTGAGGAAATTTAGGCCAAGGAGGGAAGTAGTTGGTTTTCGATATATTGATGTTGTGAAGCAATTAGAAATGTGAGCTTAAGGTGAAAGTATGCCTTTCTACGCATTATTTGCAATCCTGTTTTTGCTAAAAAAAATAAGGTTCCCGAGGAACAAACCAATCTATGTTATTATTATTATATATATATATATATATATATATATATATATATATATATATATATATATATATATATATATATATATATATATATATATATATATATATATATATATATATATATATATATATATATATATATATATATATATATATATATATATATATATATATATCCTTTCCTGCCAAAGGTTTTAATGAAGCGAATTAAAAAGTCATAGAAGATTGAATAATTTGTGCTTTGTGGCTTATCAGTTGAGGGTTTCCGACGTTGTGGCTTAAATTGCTTTTTTTTGGATCTTTGGAGCAATTTTTTATTTAACTTTATTTTTTTATTTTTTTTATTTATTTATTTATTTATTTTTTTTTTTTTTTTTTTTTTTTCTTTTTTCTCCTTCCCCCATCTCTCTCAATATATACAATATATATATATATATATATATATATATATATATATATATATATATATATATATATATATATATATATATATATATATATATATATATATATATATATATATATATATATATATATATATATATATATATATATATATATATCTCTCTACTTCAACTTTCCTTTCTTGGTAGAAACGTGCGCTCATTCAGCCTGTGCCGAAGAAGGGGAATCCCTCTCAACCTTCCAACTACCGTTCCATTTCCATTCTCTCTAAAGTTTTCGAATCTATCCTTAACAGGAAGATTTGGAAACATCTCAATTCTTTTAATCTTATCTCTGATCGCTTGTATGGGTTTCGTAAGAAACGCACTATTTGTGATCTTCTTTTCCTTCTCTCTGACTCTTGATCCTCCTCTCTTCGGCATTTCGGTGAATCCTTTCCTCTCCCGCTGGACATATCGAAAGCTTTCGATAGAGTCTGGCACAGTGCTTTGATTTCTAAACTTCCCTTTTTCGGTATCTATCCTTCAATCTGTGATCTTCTCTCTAATTTCCTTTAAGGTCGTTTTATAGCTGCTGCTGTAGACGGCCACCGTTCTCCCTTTAAATCTATTAATAGTGGTGTTCCTTAGTTTTCTGTCCTATCCCAACACTTTTTTTTTACTTTTCATTAATGACCTTCTCTCTGTTACTTCATATCCTATCCACTTCTGTGCTGATGACTCTACCCTTCATTACTCCTTTCAGTTTGAAAGACGTCCCTCCCAACAGCAGTTGATAGACTCGAGAAGGGTAGTCTTGCTGGAACTAACCTCTGATCTTTTACGTATTTCAAATTGGGGCAGAGAAAACATGGTTACTTTCAATACCTCAAAAACTCAGTTCCTCCATCTCTCCACTCGACTCAATCTTCCACACATCTATGATATCCTCTTCGAAAACACACAACTCAAACTTTCATCTGTTCTTAGTATTCTTGGTGTATCTTTTTCTCGTGATCTTTCTGGGAAATATCATATTACTTCTCTTTCTAAACAAGCCTCTAAAAAAAGGTTGGGTGTTCTGAGGCGTCTTCATAATTACTTCACGCCACTTCAGTTGCTTGCTTTCTATATAGGTATTTGTTCGCCTCTGTATGGAGTATGCTTCACACATCTGGGGTGGTTCAACTCATATGGCTCTCCTTGTGAAGGTGGAGTCTATTACTTTTCGTCTCGTCAACTTTACTGATCTTTCTGCTCGTCGAATTATTGCGTCACAACCTCTGTACTATCGCTATTACAACCGACACTGTTCTTCTGAACTCTCTCGTAACATACCTTCTACATTGAGAAGAGCTCATGCGACCCGCCTTTCTACACAGTCTCATCCTTTCTCTGTCCAGCTCTCCGACCCCAGACTTAACCGCTATGCTTAATCTTAGCTGTACTGTGCGAATAAAGTCTGGAACAAAATCCCTTTGTTTGTTTTCCCAAATCCCTTTGACTTGCCTACTTTCAAACGCCGTGTATCTGGACATGTCGGCCTCCATCGACCAGGATAGATTTTTTCAAACTCCGGTGGAATTTGGTAGGCCTCCGGCCTTTGCCCACCGGAGGATATATATATATATATATATATATATATATATATATATATATATATATATATATATATATATATATATATATATATATATATATATATATATATATATATATATATATATATATATAACTTAGTAATGACTGTTAAATTGAATTTCGAACAAAAAAAGTAATGCCAGGAAGGATTTTTTTTATTTGCTTTTTTCTTTCTTTTTCTTTTTTTATTCTTAATCAATAATTATAATATTTTATTTCAAATTTTTTTTGGTTTCATTTTAATACGTTATTATTGTATAAAAAAAAATAAAAATGAAAAGAAAAAAAAAAGTGTCGCGCAAATTTACTTATAATGAAATTTTGGTGTCACTGTCGATATATAAAAAGGCTATAAAAACGTTTATCTGCATTTTTAAGATTTAAAATGATTTACTATTATAACAAAAAAAAAAAAAAAAAAAAAAAAAAAAAATGTCCGAAATGATAATTGTCAAACTCGGAGGAAATTGTAAGGGAAATTTAAATCTTGACGTCGTCTGGAAACTTTTAAAAAAATTGAACGAAAATTTTCAATATGGAACTATTCGGTCTATATAATACAGTTGTTAATTGTGCCAGTAAGATAATATATATATATATATATATATATATATATATATATATATATATATATATATATATATATATATATATATATATATATATATATATATATATATATATATATATATATATATATATATATATATATATATATATATATATATATATATATATATATATATATATATATATTATATATATATTATGACTTTATTCCTCTGCAGAAGGGGGTGTATTACCCCTTAATGGTGTACCTGAAGTAATAAATTTTAAATCATTTGCTACGTCATTTGGCACGTTCTTATCAAACAGCTGTCTTCGTCAATTTATATATATATATATATATATATATATAT
>SEYY01018176.1:55000-57500 GCA_009176605.1 Armadillidium nasatum
CATACGGTTGTCGTTTGTCATTTGCTCGCACTTGGGGCTCGATTACCCTCGCTCAAATTAACTATGAGAGAGAGAGAGAGACTCAGTAGAATTGGAGCATATTTTTTAATACCTTTTGCCTTATACGGTTTTAGTTACGACGACCACGACGACCTTCACACCTATTAAGTTTTCCAGGTACGAAAAGCAGATTATTATCATTAAAGTTCTTTTCTCTCTCTCTCTCTCTCTCTCTCTCTCTCTCTCTCTCTCTCTCTCTCTCTCTCTCTCTCTCTCTCTCTCTCTCTCTCTCTCTCTCTCTCTCTCTCTCTCTCTCTCTCTCTCTCTCTCTCTCTCTCTCTCTCTCTCTCTCTCTCACACACACACACACACACACACACACACACACACACACACACACACACAATTATCGGCATTAAACAGTTGGTTAACGTCAATGACGAACCGCATCAATAAAATCTGTTGTCATATTATCCCTCTTTTTCTTTTTAATTCCCGGTGGAGGACGTTAAATCTCTCATTTTATTATTTTTAATAAATAATAATAATGATAACAATAATGTATCCATTGGAGAACAGTCTCTGAATTACCACTCAGTGTTTGCCTTATAAACTGCTTAGTCGAAATAGTTTTGTTTTTTTTTATTACCATCGATATTATTATTATTGACTTGAAACGAATTGAAAAGTATTTATTGAAATGATACTTATTTTATTTTGGGTGCCTGTCAATTATACAACACCAAAGAATAAATGTATGTCAGAGGAACATCCCTCTACGGGGGCAGAGTCCTCCCCCATCTCTCGTACCATCTGATCCTCGAGTGGTTTCGAAATATTATCGATATTTCTGTCATTTTTAAATTGATGAAAAAACATTTAAAAAAAAAAATATATATATATATATAGGACAAAGTGCTTTGGTGTTAAATAATAGACGGGGGATTCAAGGACAAGAAGCTGTTACCAACCGCAACCCATTTTAAAACAGTGAGGGTAGTTAGTTGTTAATTGAGGATATATTCTTCTTAGATTTGATTAATTAATGTATTATTTAACAACTGTCGTTGTATGTATGAATAAAATAATAATAATAATGACCCTTGTGTAAGTATATACAGTTAATAATGGGACTTGGTTAAGTATATACGATTATAATAGTGTAATCTTATATTTTTGCGACGTATCATGTTGGTGTGGATAAAATTTGAGGAATTAAAAGTTTTAAGTTGTCGTTGGGCGGCATCGAAACTGAAAACGGATCTGGGGCTATTTTGTAGTGTATAAGGAAACTGCAAAAGGTAAAAAATGCACTATTAAGAGAGGGGACTGTGCCCTTAAAAGTAATAAATCTTTTTGAGATCCCTATTTTTATGAATAGGTATTTTATATAGACCCTATTTTGAATCAGTATGATTGCAACACCCCTTGAATGATTTTTGACCACAGATATTGCCCCAAAAAATTGTAGAGCGGACATTTACCAAACTATATATATATATATATATATATATATATATATATATATATATATATATATATATATATATATATATATATTATCTTATGTGATATTTAAAAATAATAATAATTACCTTTCTCTTTGGTTGCGTAATTCATTGCGTTTGTATGAGATATGTGCTATGAATCACGTTTTACTAACATTGTATCTTAGTTGCTAAACTACTAACTGTTGACCTTCGACTTCTTTGACCCCTCCCCCTTTCCCTCTCTCGCGTTATTTCTCTTAGGTTTTGGTGAAGCAATTTGAAATTTAAAACTCTTTTTGGGAATTGATTTTAAAATTGGATATTTTTTCTTACTATTAGATTTCGTATTTTGGTTAGTAATGTTTACATTTAGCTTGTTGATTTTCATTGAAGAAAATAGTACCAAGAGGTCTAGAAGGCCTGCAGTATACCCATTGGCTCAATGTTATTATTTGGGAGTGTGTGTGTATAATATATATATATATATATATATATATATATATATATATATATATATATATATATATATATATATATATATATATATATATATATATATATATATATATATATATATATATATATATATATATATATATGGTATGGTATTCATCGTATGAAATTTCCCTTTAAGAGGTTTTTGGCAGCCTTTAAAGTAGAAACGTTTTTAGACTCTGCATTTCGCTTATTGTAACCTCTTCCCCTTATGCATTTAAATTATTATTATTATTATTATTTGTGATTTGTGAAAATAGGTATTATTAAACCCTTCCTCCCTCCCTCCCTCGCCCTCACCGAAACCCCTAGTTAATTTGTGTGGTGTATCCGCCCTAGTTTGCATAATGCTTTTATTTGTGATAAATAGGCATTATTAAGTAGTTGATTATATCTCTGTACAGTAATTTTGGACTTGTATTTAATCTGATTTTTTTGATGTTATGAATCTCGGTCTCTCCCTCATCCCTATTTCCATACTGACTTACTCCTTCTATCCCCCCCTCCTTCACCCT
>SEYY01018176.1:62500-87500 GCA_009176605.1 Armadillidium nasatum
CATATGATTTACTTTAGAGTTTGAGGAAAAAAAAAATAAATTCCTCATTCAGATTAGAAGCCGACAACAAATATCAAAGAGAAATTGCAAATATAGAGGAGTGAAGTGTGTTGTAAACATTATCACTGGAAGTACTTGTAGAAGATCTTTTTAACCTTTTAAATATATATATATATATATATATATATATATATATATATATATATATATATATATATATATATATATATATATATATATATATATATATATATATATATATATATATATATATATATATATATATATATATACTGTAGAGCAGAGTTTCTCCACATAGGGGTCGGGATCACTTTTAAGGGGGTCGCAGGGAGTCACAAAAAATAAAGTACAATGTATTAAAAAATACTCTTAATATCTTTTCATAATCTATGCTTGGATTAAAATATAAACAAAGATTTAAAATCACGACATTCGTACTTTAAATTTTTTTTTATTGCTAAAACTTTTGTTTTCATAAAATAATTGTTACTATTTTAAATTTATTAATCAACCTTTTGAATTTGACACTTGCCAGGCATAACATTTTACCGTATTTTTTATTAATCAGCAATACGATAAATATCACATTCTACACTTCTGAATTTGTCACCTGCTATGCATAATTGATAATTAGGGAGTCATGAGGTTATTAATTTTACTTTAGACTTTCGGGGTGTCGTAGCGCTGCTGGAGAGGAAGCCAAAAAACTTTAGGAAGGAAGTAAATACTACTTATTACAGTAATTGACTCTGCCTACGAAACTACCCGAATTAACCTCAAAAGGGATAATTACTCCAGGTGAAGCTTCGTTTACTTAGAAGTAAAGTCATGGGCCTTAGATTTGGACAGAGAAACAATGAGATTACGTGGAAAGGAGTGTCACGATCTGTTCTCAGAGAGGGAGATATGTGGCTGAATAGTTTAGAAGAGTAGTGTCCGTTGTAATAACGATAGTATAAGAAGAGTGAAGTAATAGTTCGACGGACAGAATGGGATTGGGGAGAATCAGCTAGACCAGGTCGTGAAATTACGAATCAAAAAACCCTAGACTCCATCTTTTTCTATATGAGCTGTGTGAATGAACTACACCAGATACGGAATGTATATTTTAAAACAAGGAGGAATTATACCCCTATACAAACCAAGCAACTATAGTGGTATGAAAAAGTGCTGATTGCTCTTCAGAGAACCCAACCTCTGAGAAGTCGGTTTGTTGGGAGAAACAGTGGGATTCTTTCAAGAAAAGTCACGAAAAAAGGAATTAATGACAAAAGAATGGTTGAGTTATGCGTTTTCTAAGAAAGATTTGGAATATTATGATGAGTAGATAGATGAAGGAACTGAGTTTTTGAGGCATTGAAAACTACCTTGCTTTCTGTTCCTCAATTGGAAATATGAGTAATATGAGGGTTCAGTTGCTCCAAGGCCACCTACTTAGTACCAGCAATTTTCGGTTAAGTGAAACCCCCCCCTTAATGTGAAAGGAGTAAATGAAGAGTGGAATAGTCGGTAGTAAAGTGCATTGATAGTTTCAATTAAAACTAGAAAGTGTTGAACGTAGAACAGAATCCTGAGGAATATCACTATTGATTGTATTTCACTTGAGCTTTCCCTTCACGCCTTGAAATGCTATCTATAAAACATATCTGTTTCCAGCTCCTTCAGTTTAACTTTTTACGATATGTTACTCGCATTTTACCCACTGCTATGGCCACTCTCTTCATAAGTTTTCGGCATTTTCTCATTGGAAGTGAATGAAATAGAAATATCGGAACCGTAACTCTTTCGGCTTTTTTGTATTATTATTATTATTATTAGTAGTAGTAGTAGTAGAAGAAGTATTTGGGATCTTGAAAGTGTATAAACGAACGAATTATTGATTAAAATGATAAATTACAAATTAAAATATATATTTAATTTTTTACCTACTTAAAGATTACCTTTTCATTTTATTTATTTATTTTTTTTTAAATTTAAAGTTAATTTGTGCAAAGGATTTTGAGAAAAGAAGCAGATTAACGACCACCCTGTATCAAGTAAAGCTATTTTGAGAACATCCGTTCATACTATCTTTTCTTCTAAGCCAATTTTTATAAATGTACAAAAATATAATTTTCAAAGGAAATATTTGTGAATGTGTGTGTGTATGTATGTATGTATGTATGTATGTATGTATTTAAGTACGCACACATGCGCTCGCTCGCTCGCTCGCTCACTCACTCTCATATATATATATATATATATATATATATATATATATATATATATATATATATATATATATATATATATATATATATATATATATATATATATATATATATATATATATATATATATATATATATATATATCTCTTTTTTAAAGTTGTAAAAGTTTTGTATGTTTTAAAAATCTTTGAATATTTCCGCCGCTTTATTTCGATTCTGTTTATTTTTATTTTCAGTTTTAATATATTTTTATTTTTAAAATGGAATTTTTTTTTCTTCTCTCTTTTGTGTTTTTAAAATTAAATGTGTTCTTTAGGGAAAAAATGAAACAATGAGAGACATCTATTTGAATGGATTTTTTTCTTTGATTAAAAGGCTTATATATATATATATATATATATATATATATATATATATATATATATATATAATATATATATATATATATATATATATATATATATATATATATATATATATATATATATATATATATATATATATATATATATATATATATATATATATATATATATATATATTCTGGTGGGCAAAGGCCAGAGGCCTACTAATTTCCACCAGAAGTGGGGAAATCCTGGTCAAGTTAAATACCGATATCTCCCGATGCACGGCATTTAAAGGTGTGTAACTCAAAGAAAGTTAGGGAAAGTAGATAAAAAGTGTTTTCCAGCTTAACCAGTAGATTACATGTAAGATTGAGCATAGCCGTTTAGTATGGGGTCTAAGAGTTGGACAGAGAAAGGGTGAGACTATGTAGAAAGACGTGTCGCACTTGCCCCTCTCAGTGGAGTAGGTATGTCACCGTATTTGACAGAAGAGTAGTGTTCCGTTGTAATAGCTATAGAATAGAGAGAGCGACAAAATTCGATGGGCAGAGACTGGAGAGAGTTAGTGTGAGCGAAAAAGTAGATAAGACGAAATGATTTAGACTCCACCTTTTCAAGGAGAGCTGTATGAGCTTAACCACCCAAATTTGTAAGGCGTACTCCATACACGAGGTGAATAATACATGTGTGAAGAGTAAGTATTTGGGGTGGCTTGAAGAAATTTCGAAGATAACTCGTAACAAACTTATTAGATATTTTTTGTAAGAGAAGTAATGTGTTCCTTCTAAGAAAAACCACGTGAAAAAGCACACACCAAGGACAGACGAAGGATTGAGGAATTCGTTTTGGAAGAATACATTATGGTATGAAGATGTCGAGTAGAGAGATGGAGGAATTTTTTAAGGCATTGAAAACTACTATGGTTTCTCTGCCCCAGTTTCAAGCACGAAAAATATCGGAGGTAGCTCTAAGGTCATCCTCCTGGGGTTGGAAGGAACGTATTTCAAATTGAGAGGAGTAATGAAGGGTGAAGTATTAGCATATGAGTGGATAGGTGACGAAGTAATAGAAAGAAGGTCAATGAAAAATAGAAAAAGTGTTGAGGGATGGTATAAATTCTTGGGGAACACCATTAATAATAAATTTAAAGAAAGAACCTACTGTAGAGTGACCTGAAAGGAAGTCTGAGAGAAATGTTCATTACGAAAGAATGGAGTTTTGAAATCAAAGCTTTGCGCCTTACAGTATGGAAGGCTTTCGATATGTTTAACGCGTCAGTGACAGATTCGCCGAAATGTCGAAGAGTGAATGACCGAGAGTCAGAAAAAAGGGAAAAAAAGATCACAAAAGATAAGATACTGGCGATCAAAGATAAGATTAGAAACTATGAAACTTATGAGAGAACGGAAGTTAAAGAAATAGGAAGATAGATAGAATGTTAAGAAGGGTTCCACTTCTTTGTTATAGGCTGAATGAGCCCACTGTTCCAGCAAGTAGGAACGGTCGAAGTAGAAAGACATACGAAATAGTTTACCAAAGAAAGTTTTGAGAACCTTAAGATGGAAGCCATCAGGATCGTTCGCCTTTTTAATGTTAAGATGAGATAGAGCATTAACTATATGTGTAGAAGAAATTACAGTATAAGGCATAAGTGAGTTGGAGAGGGGATTGAAGGAGGAGGAATAGCTCCGGAATAATCTATAGTGGAATTAGAGGCAAAAGTTTGAGAGAAGAGTTTAGCTTTAGCAGAAAATATTTTAGCAAAATGTTAAGAAAATGCGTGAGAAAGAGGAGGAACCAGAAGGATTACTACATTTTCTATATAGAAAATTTTTTATATTGTTTCGGAGAATAAATTTTGCGCGATCGATTCCGGTATGAAATATAAATTGAACGAGTTTCTGTACCCTTTGAGACGACGGTAATTTCTGAAGTCAGCATCCTTGTAGTGAATAATAGCTCGAGAACAAGAAGAGTTAAACCAAAGTTTGTTAGGGTTTAGTTGAAGAAAAATTATATAGAATGTACGCCTCCATGCTGGAGAAAATCACATAGCTTATGTGCTCAGAGCACTCCGTGGGACCCCTCCCACGGAAGCAGTAATCACTCCATAGGAAATAAGAGAAAAACAATTGCAAGGAAGACAGTTAACAACATCGAAGTGCAAGAAACGTCACGTCGCCGAAGGCGGAGACCGCCCTGCGCAAGACTTTGATAAGACAAAATAAGATAAAGCGATAAAGAGGGTGATCTCGAATGTAGTCTTTTAATTTAGGCAATTTAAAAATATATATATATATTTTTAAAATATTTATTTTATCTTGGTATGACTTTTCTTTTCTTAAGAAATAAATATTTAAATTGATTTAAAATTTATGTAATTTAAAAAAAGAAAATATTTTAAAATATTTACATCATCGTGGTATGGCATCTCTTCAGAAATAAATATTTAAATTGATTATTTTAATTAATTAATTATTATTATTATTATTATTATTATTATTATTATTATTATTCATATAGTAAAAAAAAATCCATATCAGTAAATAAACTATGAATTAATAATAAAATTATTTTATTCACATTCTCAAAAGAAATAGAGTACCTTAGAAATAATAATAATAATAAAAATAATATTAATAATAATAATAATAAAAATAATATTAATAATAATAAATCGGTTTTCCTATTAATCTGTTCTTCTAAAGAAGTAAAGATAAGCATAACGCCTCATCACACAGCTCGTAACATTAAATATTATGACTGAGTTCCCAAATTGTCTATTTTTAAAATTATATATATATATATATATATATATATATATATATATATATATATATATATATATATATATATATATATATATATATATATATATATATATATATATATATATATATATATATATATATATATATATATATATATATATATAGTTTATTTTTAGTTCGCAAAGATTTTTATTAATTCTTTTATGGTTTAGACTAATATATTTTTAGCTTGTTTATACGAATAAATATTAGAATATGGATTTTTAAGGCTCCTTTATGGGTAATGACAGCTGAAGTGAAAGCTAAATAAATATGATGATTGTTCTTCAGGAGCATTCTGAGTTCCTTATTAATTATGGTTGCAATTATATTATCTTACAATCTCTTTAAAAAAAAGTAACTTTAAAAAAAAAAAATTTTTTTTCTATATTTTCACATAATTTTTAAAAATATACAAGTTGGGAGGTAGAAGTGTTGGATATTTATTGTAAAGTAATATGTTGAAGAGGATGTGGGTTATATATGTTCGCTGATGGGGATGTGACTGAAAAAAATGCTATGCAGGTGGGATTAATATAAATAAATAAAAATTTGGTTTTAACATAAGAAATCTTGGAAATCAAATTTAAAAAAAAATAGAAAATTTGTCATAGGAATACTACATTCTCCTTCCCCCCTTCCCCCCTTCCCCCCTCCCACACACGGGCTCTCATGAAAATAATGAAAATGCAGAACTAATTGTGAATATTTGTAATGCGATAGATTCTTTAAGATTTTTCCCAATATAATAATCCTAAGAGTAGGAATTATTATTATTATTATTATTATTATTTTATTATTATTATTATTATTATTATTATTATTATTATTATTATTAAGGAAGTCGATGGAAATAAACTATCATTATCTGATAAAGACAAAAGTATTTAATTCAGTACTTAAAATATTAAGAACAATGGCAAAAATAACAAACTTGTTTTTATTCCATTGTCTCTTATTATTTTTGTAACAAAAAAAAAATGTTGAATGCTAAAATATAAATGTACATTGTAATTACATTTGTCGGTAATTTGACCTAAATGTACAAGAAATTTTATATATATATATATATATATATATATATATATATATATATATATATATATATATATATATATATATATATATATATATATATATATATATATATATATATATATATATATATATTAGGTGATAGATAAAATACGTTTAGATGAAGTCTCTCGTGCTCATCTTTTCCAAGAGGTGAGATGTATGAAATTGGTGCAACATCCGAATGTCGTACGCTTGTATGAGGTTATTGACACTCAGACGAAGCTCTATCTCATTCTTGAGCTCGCTGACGGAGGGGATATGTACGACTACATTATGAAGTAAGTGATTGTTTTCTTTTTATCAAATGCTGATACACTGTTAGCCATGTGTAGATAAATATTAGAGTTATTTGAAGTTTTAATTATTATTAACGTTCGTTTTATTTATTTTTTTCTCTTCTTTTTGCGTGTAACTTTTCTTTATGATAGGCTAAGTGATATACTGCGTTATCTACAAAGGGGAAACTAAGGTGCTATCAATTCATAAATCTCTGTTGTGTGTTTAGTGTTTTTTTGCCTTTTTTTTGTGCAGACACGAAAAGGGGCTGGACGAGAGCGCCGCCAAGAGGTATTTTCGTCAGATTGTTCACGCCATCTCGTTCTGTCATAGGCTTCATGTCGTTCATCGAGATTTGAAGCCTGAAAATGTAGTGTTTTTTGAGAAGCTTGGGATGGTAAAATTGACAGACTTTGGCTTCAGCAACAAGTTCTGCCCCGGTCAGAAACTGGAGACATCATGTGGTTCTCTGGCATATTCAGCACCTGAAATTTTGCTTGGGGATTCTTACGATGCGCCTGCAGTTGGTAAGCGTTTTCTAAAGTTAAAATTTTTTTTCTTTCACCGAAAAAATTTTTTTTTTTAAATATTTATTAGGCTTTTAAAAATATTATTTAATTTGATTGATATCCTAATGTTGGCTCGTGAGCGTTCATTAATCAACTTTATTTTGTATAAAAACGCGTTAATATTTGTAGTATTATATATATATATATATATATATATATATATATATATATATATATATATATATATATATATATATATATATATATATATATATATATATATATATATATATATAGAGAGAGAGAGAGAGAGAGAGAGAGAGAGAGAGAGAGAGAGAGAGAGAGAGAGAATTTTTTTTATTTGCTTAGCAATTTTTGAATGATGAAAAAATTCATCCCTTCATTAAGATCTCTCTCTCTCTCTCTCTCTCGTTTTTTTTCTTTTTTTTTTTTTTTCTTCTTCTTTCTTTCTTTCTTTTCATTTCTTTCTTTCTTCTTCTTCTTCTTCTTCAGTCCTTAATGATGTTTGCGTAAAGAGGTTCAGTTTTAGTGCGGTGATATGAGGATATCATTTTAATAAAATATAAACTTTCAGCATTATATCCAAGATACAATTTGTAAATAGCAAATAATTAAATAGTAATCCCATAAGTATCTATGTAGGTAATCATATTCCGAATTCAAAACACACGTTAAAAAAAAAAAAAAAAAAAAATTTTTTTAATCGATTGTTATAGTTACATTTGCTTACTAAGATTTCGATTTTGTTCATGGTTTATTTTATTCTTTGAATATATGTATGATACAATAATCCTTCAGGTTTCAGGTATTTCTTAGTCCTTTCCCTTCAAATCTCATTTTAGTATATAGTTGTTGATTAAATTCGTCTTCTGAATGCTTCTCAATGCCCAACCAAATATTAATCTTTTTTTTCTCCCTTTATCAACAGATATTTGGTCCTTGGGAGTCATACTCTATATGTTGGTAGTAGGAAGAGCACCATTCCAAGAAGCGAATGACAGCGAGACTTTAACTAGAATTATGGACTGTGAATATACCATTCCAGATCACGTTTCAAAACCTTGCAGGAAGTAAGCTAACCTTATTTTAATTTATATATATATATATTATATATATATATATATATATATATATATATATATATATATATATATATATATATATATATATATATATATATATATATATATATATATATAATAATAATAATAATAATAATAATAATAAGAAAATAAAACTATAAGAACTAAGAGCTGTTATTGTAAGTAAAAGTTATTAAATAGCTAATAACATTAAGATTCAAGAAGTAATGTATTCTTTATTCTCATGGGCTCGATAAGTAATATTGAATGGACAACAGTTCTTAAACCTCTTCAGGAGTTCGAGTGCGATGGGTCTCACAAAGGCACTTTTGTTCTTTCTTTAGATAAGGCTTGTAAGAGTTGAAAGATAAGAAGGGCGTTGTTTGTTTGCGTTTTTTTTGTGTGTGTATGTGAGCGTAGGTTGTAGCCTGTTTTGCTGGTTTGTTTAATGTACATTGAACTCTTTCAAAACGCTGCAAATAGGGATTAAGGACGTGTAATATTTTTTTAATTGGGGTGGGAGTTGAAACGATGGTAATTTGTATTAGCATTTTAACAGCAGTTTGAGCTTAGAAATAATTACTCCAGATGGTGATTCTCTCAAGGATTCGTATTCTTTGCCAAGTTAGGTGGTTGCTAATATTGTCTTATGTTATCCTAATTATATATATATATATATATATATATATATATATATATATATATATATATATATATATATATATATATATATATATATATATATATATATATATATATATATATATATGGCCGTGTTGGTAGTGGGAACTTTATATTAGCCATAGATGTGCAGCTTTACATGGGAAGAAGATTAAAAATCGAAGGGGGTCTTTTGGGCCTCAAGGAGCTGCTTATGTGAACTTCTTCTACAGAATCTTCACTTCTAAAACCAATGCACCTCTTAGTAGAAGATTTCTGACTGTTGGTCTTCTTTTTGAATTTGTTATCTTTAAAGGGAGAAGGATTCATATTTTCGTGAATAATGTACTTAAACTTTATACCAATTAACTTTTATGTTTTTATACATGTTAAAAATTTTATAATTTTTTTTCTTCAAATTTTATTTTTAAAATGCAAAATTATATTAATTTTTTCAAATTTTTTTTATTACCTTGAAATTTATTCTCATTCACATTGTTATTTTATCTCTAAAATACTTTATCCTTCAATTTTTTTTTTTTTTTTTTTTTTTTTTTTTTTTTTTTTGTCTATATTTTTTATCAGTTCCTTTGTAATTTTTTCCTGTTTTCATTTTGCTACTTTTTGTTATCTCTTTCCTGCTGATTTTTTTTTTTAGCTACTTCCGGATATATATATATATATATATATATATATATATATATATATATATATATATATATATATATATATATATATATATATATATATATATATATATATATATATATATATATATATATATATATATATATATATATATATATATATATATGATGGCATCCGCATCCGCATTCATCCGCATCCGCATCCGCAAAATCATCCGCATCCGCATCCGCATCCGCATTTTCAAAATTCAACATCCGCATCCGCATCCGCATCCGCACTTTCAAATATTCAACATCCGCATCCGCATCCGCATCCGCACTTCTCCAAAATTCAACATCCGCATCCGCATCCGCATCCGCAAATTAGAAAATATGACATCCGATCCATAACTAATATATATATATATATATATATATATATATATATATATATATATATATATATATATATATATATATATAATATATATATATATATATATATATATATATATATATATATATATATATAATATATATATATATATATATATATATATATATATATATATATATATATATATGCGAATTGTAGATCAAGAGTGAGGGTGAAGAGAGAACTATCGGATTGGTTTAGCATAGGAGTGGGATTGAGACAGGGGTGTATAATATCTCCATTTTATTTAATCTATTGATGAATGGTTTACTTAGAAGAATGGAGAGAGAAGGGAAGAGTATTACGTTGAGAAATATGGACTGTGAATGTGAAGTGAATGTTTTACTTTTTGCAGATGATGCGGCATGTGTTGGTGGCAGAATCTGGAAAAAAGATGAGAATACTTGTGAGAGAGTTTGAAGGAAAATGTGCAAACACAGATTGAAATTCAATCCAGCGAAGAATAAAGTTATGAGGATTGGAGGTGGGGATGAGGAAATGTGGAGGGAGGAATTGGTTTGTAGAAGTGTGAGAATGGAAACTTGAGGAGGTGAATGAATTCAAATATCTAGTAATGTTGGGTGGGACGAAAAAAGGAATAAAGAACAGAGTGGTAGAAGGAATGAAAGTATTGGGGGGCCTAAGAAAAGTATGGAAGAAAGGAAAAATTTCGGAAAGAAATAAAGATAAGAATGTTTGAATGCATGTGTTCACCTTCTGTATTGTATGTGTGTGAAACATAGACGATAAGTACTCGGTCGAGAAAAAGTTTCAATATCTTTGAGATAAAAGATTTGAGAGCGATATATAAATTGAGAAGGATTGATAGGATTAGAAATGAAAGAATAAGGGAGATGTGTAAATGGAAGAAGGGTGTAATTGATAGAGAGGAGGAGGATGTGCTAAAATGGTTTGGACATATGTGAAGAATGAAAGAGAACAGAATGGTTGGCAAGGTACGTAGATCCGATGTAGATAAGGGAAGGGTACTGGGGGAGGGGAAGGCCGAAGTGGAGATGGATGGATGGAGTGAGAGTGATTTTGATGGAAGGAATTTGAGTTTAGACGAGGGTAGAAGATTTGTGGAGACAGAGATGAAGGGAGGTGGTGAAAGCGTTGAAAGGTAAGAATAGTTATGTTTGTAAGGGAATTGTGGCGGGCACCACCTCACGAAAGTGGGAAAGGCGATAATATATATATATATATATATATATATATATATATATATATATATATATATATATATATATATATATATATATATATATATATATATATATATATATATATATATATATATAATTAACATCCGCATCCGCATCCGCATCCGCATCCTCATCAAAATTAATATCCGCATCCGCATCCGCATCCGCAAAAATTAACATCCGCATCCGAACTTTCGAAAATTCAAAATCCGCATCCGAATCCGCATCCGCACTTTCGAAAATTCAACATCCGCATCCGCACTTACGAAAATTCAACATCCGCATCCGCATCCGCATCCGCACTTCTCCAAAATTCAACATCCGCATCCGCATCCGCAAATTGGAAAATATGACATCCGATCCATCACTAATATATATATATATATATATATATATATATATATATATATATATATATATATATATATATATATATATATATATATATATATATATATATATATATATATATATATATATATGGGATTAGAAGTTCTCTAGTAATTTACTAGAAAGTCTGAAAGTCACGACAAGATTAAAAGAAAAGAAAAAAACAAAATTCAGTTGAATTGCCCAGCATCTGTAGTAAAGAAATTTCTTTCAGGGAAAAGTTATTTAGAGAGCATTGAGAATGTTTGTGACAATAGAACACAAGTAGATTTTCAAGTTAGGAAAATTAAATCTGAGAAATTAATATTGTTCATTTGATTTTTTATTTTTTTTAATTTTTACAATGGGCTGTTAATAATTGTTGAAACTTAAAAACTACTGGTGTAGAACATCTAAACGGCCTAACTCATTACTTTTGTGAAAAATTAGTTATTGATTTTAAGTTTTCAAATGTAGATCTGAACATTAAAACCTACTTTGAAGAAGTTGGGTTTTAAATGCGTAACGTCCTGGTCAATAATCGTGGAAGAGGCTCTTTCATTAGTGTCTACCTTTTTCAGCTATTACCATTTACCATTTAAGAATTGTTATTAGTTGTCACTTTACCATCAAATTACGTAGTGGTCAGCCTGATAATGCCGCAACTATAGCTCGTAGGGTAGAGCGATAGATACGCGTTGTGAGAGCTCGTGCTGATCGTAGTAATCAACTTAAGCTAGTGCAATACTTGTAAGGTTCACACTTTTTATAAAATAAATTTATAATTATCATTATTTTTCAGTTTAATTGCAAAGATGTTGATACGTGACCCTCAAAGGCGAGCTACGTTGGAGGACATCGCAAATGACGAGTGGCTTATGTCCGAGTCTCCTGAAATGAACATCGCAGACATGTTACCTTTGGTGTCGAGGCAACACCTCACGGAGGAAGATCATGCTCATATAATTCATAAAATGGTAGCCGGAGCTATCGCTTCGATGGAAGAGATTTTGGAGTAAGTTTTATACAGTTATCAAAGGATAAGTGTTTCATTATTTAATATGTATTTCTTTCTTATCACCTTTTTCATTGTTGCCTTGATTCGTGCGCACATTTAAGGGTTGTTTTTTTTTCATAAACTTTAAACGAAAATTAGTGTGATTTGTGGAATTAGGTCTGTATTTAATAATGTTTTTATACTGATCTTTATTTCTTTTTCTACAGCGCCCTGGATAAGAATGAGTACAACCACATTACAGCAACTTATTTTTTGCTTGCCGAAAGGAAACTCAGGAATCAACGTTTAAAACAGATTGACATGGCACAGAAAGATATTGCTAATAATGGAAGGTAAGTATAATATTTGTTGCCTTTTTTTTAATTTTTTTTTGACAGAAACGCCACCACTCACGGGCAGAACCCTTTTTATTATCCATTTTTAACTTTTGTTTATTGACCAAGATTTTATTAAAACTTGATATTGCATTTCATTTAGTAACTAAAGTAGTCTATTTCCGTGAGAGAAAGCTTGTGTGTGGTAATATATATATATATATATATATATATATATATATATATATATATATATATATATATATATATATATATATATATATATATATATATATATATATATATATATATATATATATATATATATATATATATGTAATTTTTTATTTACTTCAGTCGGTGCTCAACGGGTAGCCTTGATGAAACCACAGTGTTGTTAAGTAGCCGGACGACGACTGGTGAAGAGGCCGACATTAAGAAACCCCCACCCCCTGTTTTACTTCCACCTCAGTCTAAAGACGACTCTTCCAACGCATTACATAATAAACTTTCAGAGGTAAAAATAATATATATATATATATATATATATATATATATATATATATATATATATATATATATATATATATATATATATATATATATATATATATATATATATATATATATATATATATATATATATATATATATATATATATATATATATATATATATATATATATATGTGTTAATATCTTGTGCACACTTTTCGTTGATAGTTTAGCATGTCATAATTAAAACACAGGAAATGTTTAAAAGTACATATATATATATTATATATATATATATATATATATATATATATATATATATATATATATATATATATATATATATATATATATATATATATATATATATATATATATATATATATATATAGTTCATCCCGTAAATCATTCATCCGTTGGTTTCAGCAATGAGTAGCCACAGTAAATTCGGACTTTGTATTTTTTTTTTTTTTTAACTTGTCATAGGGTGCTACATTCCTAGTATTTATTTTTTTTTGGGAGTCATTCTTTGTTAGATTTTGAGAATTGAATTTAGGTAGAGACGAATTCATTTATGTAATTCAGGATATATGAAGTAAAATTTATTGTTGAATGTGGAGAATGAACTGTGTGAATCAACGAATATATATATATATATATATATATATATATATATATATATATATATATATATATATATATATATATATATATATATATATATATAATATATATATATTATATATATATATATATATATAATATATATATATATATATATATATATATATATATATATATATATATATATATATATATATATATATATATATATATATATATATATATATATATATATATATATATATATATATATATATATATATATATATATATATATATATATATATATATATATATATATATATATATATATATATATATATATAGAAATTGGGGTATGTTATAGAACTTGTGGTTATATTTTCGACATATGCAACCTTTTGGAACATAGTTATGGTTAAAATGCATGTACAATATCGAAAGCTTGTCATCCAGAGTTTTAAAATATTCGGGAAAAAATATATTTTTTTACAGCATAATATATTCGAGAAGGAAAAACAAAATCAATATTATAGTCTTTTTTTTTATTACTCAAATATTTTACTTGGTAGGGAAATACGGGTATTATGGGCATCAAGAAATTTCAAAGATATTTCGTACCAGACATTTTGTATTGTAGAAGGCAAGTCTACAACCATTTGGATTTTACTTTCCATTAGCATTTACGTTCTCTGATTCCCACCACATACGTTTAATATATATTTAGCTAAGGGAAAGAGCAATCCATCCTATATTCTCGTCTTGCCTTTTGAATTACTGCATGATCATGTTGATATTTCCACATAGCCTTTCTTCGGTTTTCTTACACTTTATTTTTCTGTCACGTTGTGAGTGGTACAGTGTTTCCTCCAGGTTAAATAAATGTCCTTAAATTTCCTAAAATAATAATAATAAATTTTGTAAAACATCCTTAAAGAAACCTTAGTTCTTGTAAGTTTGAATAAAATAAAAAAAAGTTATTCTGAATGAGAATTGGGTTACTAATTGGCACATTTTTTGGTTTCAAGTTTTTATTTTATTTTAAGTAGTGACACATACTAACATTCCTAACACAATAATATTTTTTTTTTGCTTGTCTCGTGTTTGAGATTGAAGACTTAATTGCCTGAATTTAGTTTTTAATAACAAAACCAAACAAAAAATAAAACCATTGTAGACCGAGATCAAAATTTTTTCAGCTGAAATTGTTCTCCCGTGGATTGAGAGGCCTTCGCAAAAAGACTGTCAAGATTCAAGCATAAAGGTGCCGTTCATAATAATAATAATAATAATAATAATAACAATAATAATAGTAATAATAATACATATATATGGAAACTAAACTTTATTGTCGTGTATTTACATTTATTTATTAAAAGTGTTTAGAAAAAATTACTTATTTTGGTAGGACCACAAACTTATTGGTTGCCATTTAGTACATTTTTTTTTTATTTGTTAAAATTTGAATCATAAATACATTGGCAAGCTTTATATATATATATATATATATATATATATATATATATATATATATATATATATATATATATATATATATATATATATATATATATATATATATATATATATATATATATATATATATATATATATATATATATAAAAATATTTTTTAAGTACTTTAATTTTATATATAAGTAATAGCACATTTTTTTTCTTTTATTTTTGTTGTGCAAGTTCGGTAAAATAAAAAAATATTTGTATTACAAATGTTACTACTAATATTAGTAGTAGTGTGAGGAGTAGTTGAAGTAGTTTGTTTTTAGTACTGCCATAGTCTTATAATGAGTTAAATTATTTTTGTTTTTTTTTATTTTTGAATCTTTAATCCGTTTTTTAATAATAATAATAATAATTATAATAATAGATAGGTAGATCTCTTTTAATTATCTATATATTCGTTGTGGATTTTGAAGTATGGGCAGCCATTTTGTTTTATTTAATTAGAAGTGAAAAAAATCTGTGATCTTTATACTTCAGAGTTTTTGTTTTTTTAAGAGAATTCTTCAATGTTTCAAGATATTACAAAAAAGCCTTCCGTTTGATATCGTTTTCGTGTTAAGGTCTTACTTTAAAAAGTATATTTTTACTTCTTTTTATTATATTTTAGAAATTCTGCTTTGTTCCTTTTGCAAAAGTCTTGTTGTTACTCTCAGTAAAAAAGAAATAAGAGATGAGAGAAGCATAGGTTATCTCACATTTGACTTATATGTTTTTTCATCTTAAAAACAACTTTGTTGGATAGGTTTTTCTAACCACTCGTGATCAAATAGGAAAATTATAATTTTTTTTTTTAAATGACTCCCATGACAAATATTTATGTAGTGTTTTCTTATTAAGTTCATTTTTTCAAACATTTTTTTTTCTTTTCTTTTTCTTCAATTCCAAATTGGTGCTTGGGAAGCTATGGGTGTTAGTAGAATAGTTTATAAAGGTTCCAGCTATACAGTCAGCCATTATCTCTTAAATTATGTTGATAGGGTCTCAGTAACTTAAGATATAGTTCAATATATATATATATATATATATATATATATATATATATATATATATATATATATATATATATATATATATATATATATATATATATATATATATATATATATATATATATATATATATATATATATATATATATATATATATATATATATATATATATATATATATATATGTGTGTGTCAAATTGGTTTATAACGGTTGGAAATTAATTATTATTATTATGACTGTTAAAGTTAATAACTTCTAAGTAAAGAATTATTCCAAGTAAAAATAAAAATAATAATAATAATAATAATAATAATAACTTTAGCTTTAACTTGATTTAAGTTGCTATTATTACCTCGTACTTAATAGATAGTAGTTTTGGTCTTAGTTTTTTCTTCATATGGTTGTCTTCGGTTTTTAAACCCGTGCTTGGTTGGGATCTGCTTATTATTATTATTATTATTATTATTATTATTATTATTATTATTATTATTAAACTATAGAAAATGTATTAATAGTTATAAAGAAAAATGTCATGAAGAATGATACGCAAAAGTAGTTCTGATAATAATTATTTTTATTTTAATGCTTTTTTTATTTATGATTTGTATTTATTTATATAATTATAATTTTTAATTAGCTAATTATTAATTGTTTAAATTTATTTCAAATTTAATGTTTTTCATAGATTTTTGGGTGGATTTTTTTTCCCACCAATATATCAAAAATTTTAAATTTATTTATCTTGGGCATTTTTATTTATTTCTTTTTCATTTTTTTTTCTTTTACTTTTTTCTTTTTTCTTTTTCTTTTTTTTAAGTTTTAGATGTCATATTTTTAATATTATTTTAGAAACTAGTCATTAATAAATAGATTTTAGTATATTTCTTTTATTATTCCTAATAACATTTTTTTTTCTCTTTTCTATTTTTTTTTTAATTTAGTTTTCCGCATTTTTTTTTTAATAAAAAAAATAAAGATATAAAAATTTAAATTATATAAACTTTAAAAGTATTTAAATGGTTTGGTAGTAGTAATTTGTGGTTGCAGGTATTGGTAGTTTGATATCGTTGGTTATGGTAGCGGTTTTTAATTTTTTGAAAGATTGCTTTTATCCAACTTGTTATTGAGGCGTTTTAGTTGCGCTTTGTGGTGGTTGTATTGTATCGGTATAATTTCATATATTTAGTGTTAAACTGGAACAAGTTCGCACTGGTTGTAATTTTTTTTTTATGGAGGGCAGAGAACTGGTTGTTATATCTCGTTAGGTCTAATTATTATTTATTAGCTATACAATAAGTAATAATGGATGTGATAATACTACATAAAACATGCTTTCAGAAATCGTATGTTTTTCCATTGTTACTACAGTTGGTAGTTTTTATCATTTGTCTATTTATGCTGATTTTTTTATTATTATTATTATTTTTAAGATATCAAAATATTTTTTGGAAAAATTGCACTTGCGGATTTGTCTATATTTGAACTTGGCCACCCTTATATATTATCTCTATAAACGTTAGTGAAAATTTTATTACCTAGATATATTTTAATATTTTTGCTAATGTCAAGGAATGTCTCCGATAATATAATATAGGTTACGAGTTGTAGTTGTCACTAAATAATTGTGAATTTTTTATCGAAGTTTAGTAATTATATATTATTTCTTGTACAGATTTTTATTTAAGTACATATTGGTACCTTCCAACCAGTGTAGGAAGGTACAGTCGTGAACAGAAGTTCGTTCCTATTAAGCTGGAAATAAATATTTATATAAAATGGATTCTTAAAGAATTGGTACGACTGTACATTTTATGGATTGGTGGATCTTGAATTGTTTAAAACGTTTCTTTTTATAGTTAATATGATATTTTGAAGTACGAGAAAGAGATTTTGCAAATGATTTTAAGTATTATCAGAAATTGTTTGAGCAAAGGTATTGTATGTGGCATTCTTTTAAATTAAACTTAAATTTCTTTCACAATAAAAATACGACTTTGTTAAAAGGGTGTTACTTGTTCTATTAATATTCAGTGATATATTTTTTTAGGACTAAAGATATTAAAAAAATATTCAGTCTTAAAGATTACAGGTTTTTTTTTTTTTTTTTTTTTTTTTTTTTTTTTTTTTTTTTTTTTTTATTACTGGTTGAAAAAAAAAAAAAACTACCTCAAAAATGTAGACTATCATTTTTAGTCTATTGGCAAAGCTAATCTTTAGATTCCGAAGATATGTTTTGAAATATTTCGTAAAGGATGTTGAAATGAATTGGTACTTTTGCAGGTAGCTGGCTTATAATGTTGAAAAAAAAGTATGGGCTGTTTTTCATATAATACAATATAAATCATTTCAGAGCCTATTGAAAATTTTTTTTTTAAATATAAAGAAAACTTTCTGAATAATAATAAAAATAATAATAATAATAATAATAATAATAATAATAATGCAGAAGGCGTTGTATACTTCTGTGATAAATATATAAAATATTTAATTGTAAATAGCAATTTGTATGCGAGTATTATGAATGCTTAAATATATATCCTAAATAAAGTCATAACTTCATATTACGTATTTTGTATTTAAATTCAAATAAGGAAGTGAATGAATGATTTTTTTTTTTTTTTTTTTTTTTTTTTAAATCAAGCTCTATTTTTTTTTTTTTTTTTTTATTTATTATTATTTGAATTATTATATATATATATTATATATTTATTTTTTTTATATATTATATATATATATATATATATATATATATATATATATATATATATATATATATATATATATATATATATATATATATATATATATATATATATATATATATATATATATATATATATATATATATATATATATATATATATATATATATATATATATATATATATATATACCAGTGAGCCAAAAAACATGATCTTTTAGTGGGCTCTGGTAGAAGGGCAGGGTGAAAACCCCTCCTAGAAGATGATGAAAAGAAATATATATATATATATATATATATATATATATATATATATATATATATATATATATATATATATATATATATATATATATATATATATATATATATATATATATATATATATATATATATATATATATATATATATATATATATATATATATACTGTCAAAATGTTTTATATGAGGTTCAGCTTCTTTACCTGTTAAATTAGAGATCGTTGCAGTGACTTGTTGCTAACATAAAATGATTTACTATTAAGTATTCAGAGGAGAACCTACTACTCTCCGAAGTGAATATCAAGTATCATTGTGTAGTATCTCTTTGTTTTCCTGTGAGTAGACAAATTATTGCTCCCAACAAAATAATACGATACTAGTGACCCTTATTAATATAATTTTATTTCCTGTCTTGTTTGGTTGTAGGGGGTGACGTGGAATGTAGGTAATTCAATGGCCTCTGTTTATAAGAAAATCTCCGCAAGTTTGACTGGTTTTGAAAAAACAAATCTCCAAACCAGAATCACAAATATTTTATATTAGTCATTAAATGGATGGAATTTTTTTAACTCGTTCGTTTAGATTTTCTGCAACAGTTTCTTAGTTTTTTGTCATCTTTATTAGTAGGTACTATTAGTGTTGATGTCTGGAAGGGTAGATTGTAGAAAAACAATGTCTATACAGATTCGAACTATTCTTTCTCAGAACTTTTTTTTTTCTCCAAATGTAGTAGTCTTCAGTGATTTAGAAATTTTATATATTGAAGTTGCATGTTAATCAATACTTAAATGTGATGAATTTGTAGTTAAAAAGAAAATGGACTGTATACCGAGTGATAAAGTGTCTAGTATGTTTTTATTCTATTATTAAAATAAATAAAAATGCAAATGTTGAAATTTAATTAGTGCTGATTATTTACTGAATTCGAAAATCAGGGTTGACATAGTATGAAGTTGTACAGTCTATATTCTGTGTATTGTTGATGTAGTGTAAACTATTATTATTATTATTATTATTATTATTATTATTATTATTATTATTGTTTGACAGTAGTACTCCACTTTGTAACAAGGATGTCTTCTATCCTTAAATGCAAAAAGGATAATTGGAAAATTTTTATTATAGAGCAGTGTAATACCGATTGAAAAAAAAAAATGCTTTTAAAACTGGATTTAAAAGTTTATATAGAGCACGATGCCGTAATGTTCCATTTTTATTATAATTCTTTGAGAATCATCTCTCTCTTTTTTTCTCCTTATTCCCTCTCTCTCCTCCAGAAGTAGTGTTTGATAAGGAAATTATATATTAGACTGCTAGGGACCCGTACCTATTTCAATTTATTTTATTTCCACAGGAAGCAGTTCAAAATTATATAATTACTAATGTTACTGATATAATCTTTTTTCAAGTTTTACATTTGTTAAATTTTTTTTTTCCGATGCTGCTTTTATCATCATGTTCGATCAACCTTCAAAGATCTCTATTGCCGAATCAAATTATCGTAGGATATCTTTTTATAAATATATCTGAAGAAAGCTTTGGTTCCGAAGACTCTGAAAATAATTCCTATTCCTAATTTCTAGAAATTTATATCTAAATATCCTGACACTGTATTTCATTCTACTTATATTTATACCTGTGGTATTTCCAATATCCTCCGGTTATTGAAATTTGGTTTACCAGAAAGTGTGTGTATATATATATATATATATATATATATATATATATATATATATATATATATATATATATATATATATATATATATATATATATATATATATATATATATATATATATATATATATATATATATATATATATATATGGGAGGGGGACAATACTATGAAAACCTATTCCTGCATCACGGAATGTTCGGTTTCGTAATGTTAAACTTAATATTAATTTTTACATTCTATTATTTTATTTATTTATTTATTTATTTATTATTATTATTATTATTATTATTATTATTATTATTATTATTATTATTATTATTATTATTATTATTATTATGAAAAGAGTTTCTGAAACTTTCTCCAATCTCCACCATCTAATAAATTAACTAAAACTAGGACCTATTCATGTAAATGATCTACATTAAAATCAATTTGCCCCCAAGCCCTGGTTGCTCATTTTTCCCCGTAGTTTTCTAAATAATGGTTAATGATCAGTTAGGTGACATTAATAAAGTAAAACCTAAGAAAAAACTTAGTGTCGTATTTTCCTCACACATATGCAAAGCCTTGTGGGATAGTGTCACGACTTCTGAAGTGTGTATGCCCTCAAAGCACAGTGAGGAATCAGGGTGGATCTTTTAAGGGTAAAAAGTTGGTATTATTTTTGTTTTGTGAGATAGCATAAGAGTATATTATTATTATTATTATTATTTTAAAGATTATTACTATTAGTACCAGTAGTATATTTATTCAAAGTATACAAAGAAATTGCCCAAGATTATTTTAAATAATAATAATAATAATAATTATCTTATGCTATTTTAAATATGATGAAAACGTGTTGTTTTCTGTAGCTTGAACTCTTGACTTGCAACTTCGCAAATAAGCACATCACATTATATATATATATATATATATATATATATATATATATATATATATATATATATATATATATATATATATATATATATATATATATATATATATATATATATATATATATATATATATATATATCAACAGAACACTGATTTTTTTATTTTCACGAATTTTATTAAATATTTCACACTATCACAACACTTTAATTACTTTTTGTATATATTTATTATTCTGTTTTTTTTTGTATTTATTTTTTTTTATTATTATTATTTAATAAATTAGTTTTATTTTTTCAACTTTAACTTGTGTTAACCAAGGTCCAGTATTGTACAATTATCATTGAAAAAAAAAAATAAATATATATATATATATATATATATATATATATATATATATATATATATATATATATATATATATATATATATATATATATATATATATATATATATATATATATATATATATATATATATATATATATATATATATATATATATATATATATATATATATATATATATGCATGGATGAGACTGGAAAATACTTTTGTGTGATGGATAAATGGATTGATGTTGTAATATGTCGTCTTACATGACTGATCCACCTTGACTCTTATACTGTACTTGTATGAATTACTTATTTATTATTATTATTATTATTATTATTATTATTAAAAAAAATGTTCCTTGGATGTATTTGTGTTTCAGAGAAGAATAAGAATAATTAAAATATTTGTAGTTCATTTATTTTTGTTTCTAAGGTTTGTGTGTAACTTTTTCATAATGAATTATTAATATCTTTAACGATGAGTGAAATGAAATATAAGTTTTATTATTTCAACATTCGTATGTTTTTCTTTATTGAAAATTGATCTTAATATTTCATTTGAATTTGAAGCTCAATTTTGTTAATGATCATGAATTTTTCCTTGTTATTTACGTGGATCAGTTTTTCATATCCTTCAAAAAAGCTTACTAATACCCAATGTAATTTCGGTTTCATAATTAAATTTCAAATCATATTGCAAAACTAATCGTATGGATTAGTTTTTTTTATGGTTAGCTTTTTATACTATGGCTCTGTATGAGAGTTCATTTGAATATTGTGTGGGGTGTAGGATTCTCCAAAACTGCACGTTTCAAACAGGAAAAAATGTGATATTTCAGTCGAGTACCATTTGTTTTTTTCATTGTTCTATTGTCACTCTAACATGACCTTCTCTATTACAGTGTGCATTCTCTTGCGGGATGTGTTATTTTGTAATAATTTGGTGTCTTTAATCATTTGTTTGCTGTCCCAAAGTTTTTCTAAGTTTGTATTGTGAATAGTCTTCTTCCCTGTTACTTTTAATATCTTATTATTTTTATTTTATCATTTTTTAATCTTGTTTCATTAGGAGTAGTGTTGCTATTATTATCAGAGTTTGATGCTTAAAACTAATATTCTCACACTCACTCACTCACTCACTCACTCACTCACTCACACTTACTCACTCACTCACTCACTCACTCACTCACTCACTCACTCACTCACTCACTCACTCACTCACTCACTCACTCACTCACTCACTCACTCACTCTCTCTCTCTCTCTCTCTCTCTCTCTCTCTCTCTCTCTCTCTCTCTCTCTCTCTCTCTCTCTCTCTCTCTCTCTCACTCTCTCTCTCTCTCTCTCTCTCTCTCTCTCACTCTCTCTCTCTCTCTCTCTCTCTCTCTCTCTCTCTCTCTCTCTCTCTCTCTCTCTCTCTCTCTCTCTCTCTCTCTCTCTCTCTCTCTCTCTCTCTCTCTCTCTCTCTCTCTCTCTCACTCACTCACTCACTCACTTTTTCTCTCTCTCTCACTCACTCACTCACTCACTCACTCACTCACTCACTCACTCACTCACTCTCTCTCTCTCTCTCTCTCTCTCTCTCTCTCTCTCTCTCTCTCTCTCTCTCTATATATATATATATATATATATATATATATATATATATATATATATATATATATATATATATATATATATATTTTTAGTTGGTAGTTTCCTCCTGAGAAGGTTTAAGAATGAAATGAAAAAATCGGCCCATTCAAATCTGAAGTACGATTTTCTTCTTAATGTTTGTCTGATTGGCAGTAAATAACTATTCTGTTGGTGTTGCTCTGATTATTATTACTGTCAAATCTGAATAACAATAGTCATTATTATTGTTCCATTAATGTCTGTTTTTTCTCTCTGTCCCTCTCTCTGTCTTGGTTCCAACTAAATGCTTTCGTCATTTTCATAGCTGGTGTTAATTTGGAAGTTGGTATAGTTCTAGATCGTTCCATAATATAAATGTAATTTGAAATCGATGGTGATTGTTTTTTTTGTTTTTTTTTGTTTTTTAGGGGGGGGGCGGAGGATGTTCTCCCTTTCCCATCCTCTTCTGTTAATGGTATTCCTTATGTTGATGATTTGTTATGGTTGTAATTGTTTGATGGTATTGTCGTTGCTGTTATTGGAAATAGCTTCGTACTCTTCAATATTTATCAATTACTCCAAGAAGTATCGATGTGACTATATATATATATATATATATATATATATATATATATATATATATATATATATATATATATATATATATATATATATATATATATATATATATATATATATATATATATATATATATATATATATATATATATATATATATATATATATATATATATATATATATATATATATATATATGCATGAATTAATTATCTTCTGTACAAATTAACTGCTAATTTATGAAACACGAATTAGTTTTATATTAAAAAATTAATGGTTTAATAATAAAAATCTTTGAGCAGTTTAACCAATAATTACTTTTCTAAACATTTCTTTGAAATGGCTCTTCTTTTCCCCCATC